>VYZP01074298.1:0-14188 GCA_013400635.1 Hypocryptadius cinnamomeus
GGCAAACTTGCTGAGGGTGCACTCGATCCCATAGTCCATGGCACCAGCAAAGACACTAAACAGTCCCAGTATGGACCCTTGAGGAACTGGTCTCCACTTAGACACTGAGTCAGTGACCTCAACTCTTTTAGTGTGGCCACCAGATCTGTCTCTCCAGTTTACAGACAAGGATGTCGTGTAGGACAGTGTCAAATTCTTTGTCCAGATAGATTATGTCATTCCCTCTTCCTTTCTCCATCACCATGGTAACCCTGTCAGAAGGCCACCAAATTAGTTGGCAGTGCCAGGTTAACAGACTCAATGATCTTAAAGTTCTTGTCCAACCAAAAAGAGTCTATAAACCGATTATCATTAGAATTTTCTCTGAGTTCCTGCCTATACTGAAGTAACTGAGGAGCTAAAACATGTATTTATCACACTGCAATTAAACCTCCAGAACTAGATGTGGTGACAGAGATCATGGTGGGTAAAAGATTTTCATTAGTATTCTGTTCAATAAATCTCAGAGAATTTCATGATGCTGAATCCAAAGGAGATGAGAACAAGATTTACTTGGGATTTCACTGAGATTTTAGGAGCATCTGGTTAAAATTGTTGGCTGACAGTGGCTTGTGAAACCTCTCAGTCTCTTTGCACTATGTCTTCTAAATTTGTTTTAAAATCTTTTTTTTTTTTCTGTATCACCATAGTCAATACATCTTTATTTTAAATTCATAATCCTGTCTTTATTTTCCAAATCTTTATTTTACTTGAATGTGCTGTTACTAAAAATCCTGTCTCTGGTATGTTATGGTGCACAGTCTACCATTTATCAAGTACCTCTTTTCCATTCTTGTGTAAGATTTGGAATTGAGAATTAGATTAACCTACGCATCCCATAAGGACTTACAATGGGCCTGAGGATTTTTTTCTTCGGTTCTTTAAGTTAAAACTTGTGAGTTAACTTTTAGGCAGAAAATCTGTAACAATCTTAAGATATCCACTTATAAAGATTCTGCATTGAATTGCCTCTCAATGTTGAATTTGTTTGATTGTAATAATTCTTATTTGAGTTTTGCATATGAATATTTTTGCTCCTACATGAATTTCCTTCTATTGTGGAATTTTATGCATTTTTCAGACTATCTTTTCTAAAGCACTTCACAGTTGTATTTAAATGTGGGGGGGTTTGCTTCTTTTGATTCATATGTTTATGCTTTACGTACAGAAAACAATATTTTCATTCTTTTATCAGGTGAGATTTTTTTCTTTTCAGCAGTTTCACACACTTTGTAGTCAAATTAAAAGTTTGCTGGTGAAACTACAGGGTTTTTTTTACTAGTGTTTTATTTGTTCCACTACCTAAGGAGTACTTTTGAGTACTCTGCCCCAAGTCAATAGAAACTGACCTAAGTCAAAAACTTTTGAAAACCCCTTTGTGTGTTTCCAAGCTGCTCCCAACCTTGTGTGGCATTTTCTGAACTTGTTCACAAATGAAATTCATTGCACTTGCTGATTTTGGTGACTTATTAATGTAGGAAATCAGGTTTGGTTTGAGGTAGGTTTAACTACTATTTTTTTCAATAATTCCTTTTGGAGCCTACATTATACCAGTATTTTCCTTTTAGTGTTATCTTACGTGTTATGTGCAAAATGCAATTCTCCATGGATCTTGTTATTTCTCTCTGTTGTCACATGATGGTATCAAGTGTTTGGAGCATGAGCACACAGTTAAGGGCTAGGAGAAAAATAAGTGCTTAAAACAAATGCGCCAAAGCTTGTATAGGAAAATTTGGATGGCTAATAATGAAGAGAAAGGAAATATCATTGGGTGGTTTCAGTGTTGTCTTGAAGAGAGAATAAAGTTCAGAGAGGTAACATCAAACCACAAATAATTTCATTTATACAGAGAGGAACAGAATACCCACATTGCACATTTTCCTCTAAAAACTAAGTATCTAAAAAAGGCAACTTGGGCCATCTAATGGCTGCCTTCCGGCTGTTCTGGCCATCAACACTGAATGCAACCATACATTAAAATAAAACTAATTTGGGGGTTTGTAATCTTTTATAGGAAACATACATATTTCTAGGACTTAAAATTCTGTGGACAGTGGCTACTAGCCTTTTCTTTTAATGTCACATATAGCAAGGCAAGCTGCACATATAGCAATGGGCTTCAGATGGAATTACAAATGCAATGCAAATTGGAGTGAAAAAATGAACAGGTTATTCCACATGGTTTATTTATGGCAACCCTATGATTGTACCGTTACAGATATTGGCAGCATAAATAGTGCCAGGGGTGGTGGGTTTTCATAAGAACCTCCCACCTGGGTTTCTGTGACTGAATTGAAGAGTTGAAGGAGGTTTAGCATATTCTGTGCAAAACACACATGAAGTGACTATGCATGAAGAGTATGTGCTAGAATTTATTTTATAAACATGGAAGAATAGATACAGCTGCAGTAAATAAAACTATCCTTTTTTATTTGATGGCTGAAGACATTATTTCACTGTACATCATACATAGGAATTAAGTAGGGGAGGAGGAAAAATCACAGAAATTCTTTATTAAACAAAAAATAAAAATAGACAAGTACCATTTATTTCCCCCCAAAAGGAGAAGGCAGAAGGCAGCACCTGTGTATTTCTGTAAGCACCATTGTTCCAGCTTGCATTGCTAAGCACTCCTTTCGGAAGAATGTACAACCACTGTGTTAAAAATACCTTACTGAAACCTTGGTTGAAAGGTTTGTCCGTGTCTGCATTTCTCCTTCGTTCGTGATTCTGTCCTCAGCTGCCTGTGCGGGACGTGAATCGATGCCGACACACGGCGGCACTCTCAGGGCCCTTTCATGTTCTTCCCGGCTCTCTGTCCCGCCTGCATCCTGCAGGACGCTGGCTCGCAGTACCCAGGAGCGCCGGGAGGGCCAGGGGGACCGGGAACCCCCGGCTGCCCGGCCACCCCAGGGGGACCTCGGTCACCGTCACGGCCCTCCCTGCCGTAGCTGGCTTTGCCTGGTTCACCTGGAAAAGTGGATGCAGGGCTAAACTCTGGTAGCACATGATTGCATAGCATAATTAGCATCTTGTCCTAAAAAGCTGTATGAAGATGGTTTTTCACTGCTCTCAGGGGATTCCCAAGAGGGGTGCCATTTACAGGGACAATATTCCTCTACCCGACACCCAAGCTGTGATTACACAGCTACAGCCATGAAATTTCAGTCCCAGTGCTCTCCAGGTGTACTAGTGCAGGTCTGCTGCTGTACAAAGCTCTGCAGGGTACTCAGCCAACCCTGCTGCCAAGACCTAGGGCAGGGTAGGTGATACTTGCTACCACAGAATTTCATTAGCTCTCTGGAAAAAGAAATACCAATTTTTTTTTTCCACTCAGATGGTTGAGGAAATATATGTAAAGATTTGAACTGATGAGCTCTGAAGTAGTTTTTACTTCTAAGTCTTCAATGAAGAAAGGAAAAACAGTGATTTCAATAAGCCTCTTCCAGTGACAGATTTCTACAGAAAACACCTCTGAGTTACACAGACATCCTTGGGTATCAGTAAATACTAAACTATTTTTTCCTTTTTCACAAAAGAACAAATATGAGTGGTTCATCTTGCTACGTAAACACAGAAATGTACAGTAGAAATGGTGATGGAAAGAACATGTTTGTATTCATTCACTGCCACTAGAGGCCAGCTGTGCTTCATCCATCAGCAGGAATCTCTCCTGGAGCCATGTTATATAACACTGCAATTAATTACCCCAGAAATAAAATAATATCCTAAATTATGACTGGAGATTTTAAAGAGTGCTGTGTCTGCCAGTGAGATAATCTGGAGGTTATGGACTTTTTTTTGTTTATTTTTTATATATAATTATATGTGTATATAATATCTATAAGATACATTAAAAGAGGTGATTTTTATACGTGTGTGGGTAATTGCCTCCTTTTTTAAATGCTTTCTTTACTTTTTTCTAATCTTTCTACACTGAGATAAATGAGGAGGTGGCTTTTTGCTTTTTAGTTTTTAAGCCTGATTTCTGACTAAATCACCACCTATTTAGGTAAAAATTATGAAGCACTGTCATTTCAGAGTTTATTGCTTAATGGACTCCTTTTATCTTTTCAAGGCAGCTTGAAGCATCAGTTCTGAGCAAATTTTTACTATATATTTTCTTTATCCTCACTCTCTTATATTTACCTGGAAGACCTCTTGGTCCAGGATAACCTTTCAGTCCTCTGCCTGGAAATCCTCTTTCTCCTCTTTCTCCTGGTTCACCTAAAGCAAATTCATGACACATTAGTTACAGTCTGCCTGGAATATCATTTTTAGTAAATCCCCTTTCAGAAGTGAACAGTTAATAAGCAGAGAATTCATCTGGCTTAATTAGCATCTTAAACATCTGTGTAGAATTTTTAGGGTTTGATTGGGTTTTTTTACCCATTTGAGTCACATTCAGAAGCAGACAGGTTGGAGGGAAAGAAAGTACCTAGAGCTGGACAGTAAGTACCACATGAAATATGTCACAGCCCATATAAAAGAAATAAACCAAAGTCCCAGGATTTCAGGATATTTGGGATACAGACTGAGGCTACTGGCTTCTGCAAAACTATACAAGCTCAGTTAAGAAGTAAAAATTCTCAAGTGTTGGTCCTCGAGACAGCCAGTGCAGAAGAGACAAAAGGTGGTTACACAGATGACACTATTCTGTTGATATTCACATAAGGCATAGTTTTACCTTCACAAAATAAGGGGTTTTTTCTCATATAATAATGTTATGGAGACTTTCCTTTGGTAGATGCCCAGAGTTTCTTCAAGTCCATATCTTGCTCCAAACCTGAATCATCTTAGTAAGAGGAAGGTTTTTTTGTTGCTTAGGTTGTAAAGTTCAAATTCTGTTCACTGTTATCTATGAATCTATCTGAACCAGGAACTCAGAGTGAAGCACTGAGTTTTCAGGTTGGCTTCCATGTACCATCATTACAGCTCTTGCACATGAGAGCATTCACCACTTCCCTTGTATCTGTAATGGTATTGCAAGGTTTACTCTAAGGTAACTCAGAATTTGACAACAGCTATGATAGCTTTTTGTTAGTTATAGTAAGTATTTTGCTTGGTTTTTTGGTTTTGGTTTTTTTGGGGGGGGGGGTAATGCTCTGTTTATTTTTTTCTTTTAATATTAACACAGTGTAGTCTGCTGCATGTCAAATAAAATTTTGCATATCCCCATACATCACATTTGTATTTCTCATTTTTGTTTCTTCTGCAGATGACATTACATTGAATTAAAACAACAACAAAGCTCCAGCAAGGATGCTGTTAAGTTTTGCTTTGTTTGTATTCTATTCCTTCGCTCAAAGGTTTTCCAAATTTCACTTTCAAATAAACCTTAAATCAAAAGTAAACAGCAACAGACCAGCTTTTTGCAGAAAGACAATTTTTAAATAAGACTTTCTTTTTGGAAAACAAATCAAAACCACTGCTGAATAGAAACTAATACATACATGGTAGTCATAAGAATTTGCAGAAAATTTTACCCTGTAATTTTCTGGAGGAGAATAGAACCTATCAGTCATGAACAGAAGAGATTTACTCAGATCAAAGACTTTGTGTAAAATGTAAGTCAATTTTATTATGGATTTGTCCTTTCCAAAGAATCAATAGGCTCTGGCACCTGGTGAAATGTTGTTAAATGGCTCAAGTATTATATGCAAATAAAAAGGTAAATCATTATCAGTCCTTTGTAATGTGATAAACTGGGTGTACTTAGAAAAATAGACTAGATTTTAGTGAAATAATCTGACTGCTTATATCAGCTCTTGGGACCATTAATCTTGCAGAAGTTAGGTCAACAGCCAGGCTGAATGGGGCAAAGAGAACCACTGCTGGAATCACATGTGGTGTTTGTCATCAAATGACTTCTACAATATGAGAAAGGACAGACATCTGCCCAGAACTAGAAGGAAGCAGCTGAGTCAGAGTCCTAATATTGATTCTCATTCTCATGGACTTCTGAGGTTTTCTGGGTTTTTAGGTGCTAAAAAGCAGACTTCTAAACAAGTCTTGCTGAAGGCAGGACAATGAGCCCTTTAATCACTGTGATGACTGACACACCAGTTACAGCAAGCAACTTACATTCCTAACTCAGGATCCTTTTTGGACCTCAGGTGTGTACAGCACACATCCACAACCTGTAAACCAAGGAAGGGGGCAACAACAGCAAGACCAAAACAAACAAAAAACCCCAAACAAAGCCCCAAAAACCAAAACTGAAGCAGTCACCAAGTGAAAGCCAGCTGGAGAATTTCTTACCTTTAGGACCTTTACGACCAATCTCACCAGGGGGACCTTTAAGGCCAGGCAGGCCACGGGGGCCAAGCTGTCCTGGGAAACCATTTTCACCAGCAGGTCCTGGAGCACCTGGTGGCCCTGGTCGGCCAGGAAGACCTGGAGCACCAAATTCTGGCCTCCTAAGGCTGGCTGCCAGCTGAGCTAATTGTTCTGCAACGAGCAGGAGGACAGAGTAATGGAGTGAGTGAACAAGAATGAAGAGATTCCCATGATCACTGAAGGAGAATGTATGTTCACTGCTACAGGAACTGACAGATTACACTACAGCACCTTCCTTTTTCACTCTGCTATTTACAAAGTTTATTACATTTAAGGTATTATCTTATTGTAGAAGAGATTTATCCTGTTTATAGAGGTGTTTGTTTTTTTTTTTTAAATACCCTGTTGAGCATTATCAAGAACTGTGACAACTACTGAAAATTTTTAAAACATGAACAGCAAATCCATTCTGTAAACCCTTAACATTACAAAGGCATAATAACCCCAAAGACATCTTCAATAGCAAGTAGTGAAAATTTTTTTGTGTTTACAGGGCAGCATAAATTTCTCAAACTCTGTAAATTCCATGCACCCAACCATATTAGAAAAGCTTCACATTTCTGTGTGTGTCAAGAACTCAGCAAATGAGAGTTCATTTAGAGTATCTCTGTATTGCTTTAATTTTAAGGTATGTTATCTCCAGAAACCTCTCTCTGGATTCCTCTTCTTTTCACCTATTTTGTGCAGGTTTTTTTCTGAAATCTAATAGTAAATACAAAAGGCTAAAAAGCTTTCAGTGAAGCTTGTACTTTTATGTATGTAAACAGCAAATTATTTGAATACAAAATGTATTTATTTCACATAGCTGCTCTGGTCTATGGCCTGCCTACCACAGCAGTAGTGTGGAATCAACAGGCAGTTCAATGAGGCTACAGAATCTGTGTAAGTAAGGGACTTCCTCATACTGTGTCCACATTCACATGTGGAAAGGTTTTCCACCAGGTCTCCCCCTGAGGCCATGCAATTTGTTCTGGGTAAGCATGGGGAAAATCTTGGTTGCCTCCACAGAAATAGGTGATCCCAATTTAAATGCACAAGAAATATCAAATACTATTTTTAGCCTATTTACCTTGCATGACTCTCATGCAAACCTGCTTAATATGCTGATCGCTTGGTTCTTTTCCCTAGGATTAAAAAAAGAGGGTTTTATTAAAACAGTTGATGTCACACTTACATTTTATGAGTGTGCCTGATTCAAAAAAATGCTGTCAATAAAGAGTTGTCACACTTTAACCCCAGCTGCCACACCCATGGAACAGGAGAAGAAAAAGAAGTTTAATAAATAGAAAGTAAGAAGTAGAGGAAGGAGTAGGAAAAAGGGGAAGAGGAAGAAGAAAATAAAATACAAAAAAGACAATGATAATGCAAGTGATACAAATGAAAGCAGTTGCTTGCCACTCTCACAAGTTTTCCCTGGTTACATGGCTGAGTGTGATGCCATATGGTATGGGATATCCCTTTGGTCAATTATAGTCAGCCCTCCCAGCTGTGCCCCTTCCCAATTTTTTGTGCACCTCCAACCTACTCACTGATGGCACAGTGTAAGGAGAAGGAGAGGCTTTGATTCTATGCAGTGTTCATGAGTAACTGAAACATCACAGAACGGCTTGGGTTGAAAGGGACCTTTGAAACCATCTAATTCCAATTCCCCTTCTCTGGGCCCCTTTTAACCTGGCCTTGAACTCTTCCAGAGATGGAGCACCCACAGCTTCTCTGGGTGACCTATTAGTACCTCTCTATTCTTGCAGTGAAGAATTTCCTCCTAATATCTAATCTAAAACTATGCTCTTTCACTTTGAAACCATTACCCTTTTCCCTGCTCCCATCAGTGTGCTACAAAGATTATTTTCAGCACAAATCCAAAATATAACCCCATACAAGCCACTATGAAGAAATTTAAATGTATCCCAAGCAAAAACAATCCATGAGTCACTAAAAGATGTTCCAGCTCCTGCAAGTGCAACTATTCTGGCTGATGTCAACTCAACTAGCAAGGTAAAGTCTGAGTGATGCTCCTTTGTATCAAACACAGTTTGGTTTCAGGGACACTACAGGGGTGAGGTGGGCAAAAGAAAACAGAGCTGAACTGAAAGCTGGGGCCCCAAGGACGTAGCTTTGTACAACCCAGGATTGCTCTGATGTACACCTGTGTTTCTTGAGGGGCACACTGTACTTCAGACTGCTGTGGCACTTCAGTTTGGCACATGCAAAACAAGCAGTGGTGTGAGTGAGAGATAAAGGTTCGAAAGATACCAGTTTCATGAAAGCAGTACTTACAGCTGGACCTTCACTGCCAGGCAGGCCTGGGGCTCCCTGCTCACCCTGCAAGCCTCGTGGTCCAGGTGAGCCTCGTGGCCCTTCCATGCCAGGCAGTCCCCGACTTCCCTCAGGCCCACGGGAACCAGGGTCTCCAGGATTACCAACCTGACAAAGAAAGGGAGGAATTTCAATAGACTGCTGTACTAGTGATAGACTCATTCTGACATATCAAAATGGTGACAGGAGCTATTCACAAATGCAAAGAAATGATTGCTGAAATGCAGATGTTCAATAGAACTCCTTATAAGTAAGCAACTGGTGTCAGTAGTTGCATGATTTTTAAGAGGTCTGTACTCTCACAGGAGAGAAGTGGAAAAATAATCTATTCTGTCAAAACAGGTCAGTCAGATAGTAACATAGGTAAATCAAATAGTGACATGCTCAAGATGGCTCTCTGCCCTTGTGTATGTCAACATGGAACATTTCAAGACATTAAGTGCTGCTTAAGGTATGAAGACTCCAGCTCCCTTCTTGTTCCAAATGCCTTTCATGTCCTTCTCTAGAGAGTACCATGGTGTGAGCCTCTACTGTGTAGCCCCAGGCTGTTTGGGAACACACATTTTTGCTTTGTTTACTGCGCCAGAGCTAGTTCTAGTGCCTGCACTGGAGTTTGCTGGCAGAGGGGAAGGAACATCCTCACCAACTGACATTGACAAACAGCCTGAACAGATGCAGTGCTGCCTTATTTCACTCAGGGAAGGGGTAGAAAGCTATTCCTGACCCTGGGGAATGAAAGGATTGATGTGACTATGTCAACATGTCCACTTCAGTACACTGAGTAAATAAAGCTATAGCTTCTGCTCCAATAATTTTACTAAGAGCTATTAAATATCATGCAGAGGGCAACCTACTCCAGCAGACATCTCTGAATTATTATATTGGGTTTGAGCAGCAATGTTCTGGTAGTAGGGGGTCTACAGGTGTGGCTTCTCTAAGCTGCCAAAAGCTTTCCCCATGTCCAGCAGAGCCAACACGAGCCAGCTCTGAAACAGACCTACTGGCCAATGCCAAGCCAACCAGTGATGTTAATAAAGCCTCTGGGATAACATAATTAGGAGGAAAAAACTATTGTCCAGAAATAATTGCAGCCAGAGAAGAGCAGGGTGAGAATATGTGAAATGAACAGCTCTGAAGACACTGAGGTCAGTGCAGAAGGAGGGGGAGGAGGTACTTCCCTTTTGTTTTACTTCCCATTATCCTACTCTGACTCTGATTGGTAATAAATCAGTTTCCCCAAGTCTGTTTTGGTCATGACTGTAACAGGTGAGGGATCTCTCCTTGGCCCCATGAGCTTTTTGTTGTATTTTCTCTTCCTTGGCCAGTTTCGAGGAAGGGAATAATAGTATGGCTATGGTGCACACCTGATGTCCAGTCAAGGTCAAATCACTACAGTTGCTTTCAACACAAGTTAATTTACTCCTAATAACCAATAGTAGTAATAACAAAGAAAAATACGGCACAAAAAACGAAAAAAAATCCACCTTAAAAACCCAAAACAAGCAGGAAAAAAAAATCCTACATACTCATGACTCCCCAAATCTACTGGGAAAACAGAAAAAAAAAAAAGAGTAACATCCTCTGAAAGAGCTAAAGAACAAATTACTCAGCTGTGGTATCAGTTAAATGCACAAGGTGGGACCATTTTGGCTCCAGCTGTGCTGCATCCCAGACAGCCAATGGCCCTATCAGAACAAAACCCAAAGAACATTCTTCAATAGATACAAGAAGGAAACAGAATAATTGCTTTTATGGACTATGCAACCGGGAAGCCATCATTCCTTTCTTCCCCAGCCCGGTGAGTTATCGGGTTCCCAGACAGATTACTCATTCTTGTGAGGGCACTCACTGAGATACAAGCACTCTAGGCTCTCATCAAGACAAGAGGATTTGAAAAATTTAGGTGGATAAAATTATGGATTTCTCTTCTAATCTGTCTCTTCCTCATGTCCTTCTTGTAGGATCTTCTTCAGCAGTAAATACTCTTTAGGTTGCATTTGCTTAGCCCAAAAGTTACCCAGAACACTAATAACACAAGCACAGGACTTTTTGTTATGCTCTGCCTCAGTTCCCCATAGGGAGAACTGTTGGTATTTTAGTATCACAGCTCATACTGTCAGATGCTGTAACAATCTAACTCTTCAGTGATCCTGAAATAAAAGAATTAATTCAGCTCTCCAGTTATTTTTTTATGTGACATACAAGATAACACTCACCTTCCACATCAAAGTTATCATTTTGCAGTAAAATAAAACAAAATGAAATAAAAATAAGATAAAAACACAATAAAAATAAAGGAAGCTGGGCAATAAATGCTTCTAGTGTCACAGACATCACAATCCTGCTGCCAGCTTTTTAACAGCGGCATGCAGCCACTGCACTGAGCCTCCTTTCTATCCAACACCTACTGTACAAAGGGTGCCTTCATTTCCTTGAAAAAACAACTTTGTTGGCCAGAAAACTTCTGCTGAATGATGCTTCTCTTTTATGGAGTTAGAATCCAGGAAACTAATTCCTTTTCAAAGCTAATTCATTTTAATATTAACTGTATGCAAAATTTAAACAGAAGAAAATCTGCTAAAACACATTCCATTTAACTGCGATAAAGAGGTCAGCTTGTTATTTGCATTTTTCTTTCCTTAAATCAGAAAACCATCTATATGATCTACTAGATCTCTATATTTCTGTAACTGCTATTCATTATACTTACAGCTCCCTTTGCTCCTGGTAATCCCATGTCACCCTAAAAAGAAGACAAACTATATTAGGAGAGTCTCCTTACCACAGACACTACAAATGCAGTAAATGTGACACAATGTTTTTTGCATATAAAAAGAAATTTCATCTATTTAGTTGATTTATGCAAAATTGTCCCACATGTAATCACAATTCCTTTGAGAATAAAACCTTTATTTTGAGTGGGTTTCGTACAATTCCTGTCTCAAAAACTTTTCTGTAAGGTGCAGATGAGAAAGCATGTTTGTTATAATTGGTTTTGTATTGCTTCTCTTGGAAATAGACATGTGGCTCTAACCTCGCAAACACAGCTACACTACAGGACAATCTTAGATGGATTTCTTGGAAACCTTTAGAAGAAGCATTTTTTTAACAAGGATCTTCTAGTTTCTACAAAGTGACAGAACTATGATATTGGTGCTGTGTTAGTGCCGAAAAAACTGCAACAGAAACTACCTGAAGTTCTGTGAAGAAGCCAAACCCCTACAAGTTCCTATTTCCAGCAATCTGTCTCCTGGCTTCAACAATAACAAAATCCCTCAGCCACCTGACTGTGAATAGCAATCTCACTATTCAGGAATTTTTAGGTTTTCCTCTCAACTTAAAAAAAAAAAAAACTTTCAAAATCTCTTAATTACCTGTGAAACAGATTAGCATGACAACACTAAAGAAACTTTGAGTAATTTCTGTAAACTGTACTTTCCCAGTTCCTAAACGTCATTGTTGAAATAACTGGTTCTCAGCCAAAGGCCTGTCTGTTAATGAATATGTCATAATTGAAATAGAAATAATTGTTCTCCATTTAAAATCAGACTAGCTAGCAGCACACTTAACCCATAATATTGCTTCCTGGGAATCTGTAGAGTGATCATAATGCTCAGTTACTGGACATCTAGCTCATTAAGTCTTTCAAAATTGCAGCCTGTGGGAAAAATACACTCATTTCCAGCATACAACCTGGCTACCATACTTTGAATAAGGAGCAGTTTACTTCATTTAGAAAGATCAGTTCTGGCTTTGTTCAATGAGGCCCCATGGGAGCCACTGGACCAAAAGGTTTCTCTTTTGGCAGAGAAACAAATCCTCTTTACCCAAGGGCACTTGACCCAGGCATTACCCATGTCAATTCACAACATGCCATAATCCTGCAGCAGAGAGGTAGGTACATAGATAGATAGACAGACAGACAGATATATGCAATATCACAGTGCCACAGCCTCTTCCCAGCCCATTTTTCCTCTCTCTAACAGCCAGTTGCAAATCATATTTCCAAAGAGAAAGTCAATACAAAATATTTCCTTCAAGTGTGAGTCATTAAGGATATTTATTAACTCTCCTCCTGTTTTACCTGAATTAAACTATTTGCTCAACCTTACTGCCTCAAACACCAAGAATTTATGTGCCTCTGTATGCATGTGTATATATATTTTTATATATAAACACTCTTCTATATATATCTATCTACATACAAACACAGACACGCCCTTTTTTCTTCAAGGCAGTCTGTACTATATGGTACCCCTAACAGAACCTGTATATTTCAGTGCTTCCCAAACAGCAGGAATAGAGTAATTAGGCAAATAGAACTGCTGTGCTTTGCAAAGGCCAGTTGGTATAAAACCAAAATGTGCCTTTCAGTGATGAAAATATAATGCTTAAAGCGCTCCAACAATACTTTATATTTTTAATTCAAAACAACAACATAGTATTATATCAGGTAAAGGGAAAAAAAGCGCCTTACTAAGTCACCCTTTTCTCCTCCATCTCCTTCTGCTCCAGGTGCACCCTATATCAAAGAAAGACATACTGTCAGCCTTCAGATTTAGTCAACATCATGTAACATTTGGTACTGTGATTTTCAAGTTCCATGATCTCTAACGTGACTTACTTGTTCACCCTTAGGTCCTGGTTCACCCACCGAACCCTAAAAGGTTAAAGATTAACAATAAAAAGAGAAGAAATCTTCAGAATTTCAAAGTTCAGATTTTAAAAGCACACTAAACGTTATTTGATCCTAAATTTCACATTCATGCAAAAGACATTTAAAGCTGCAAATTTTTAAGAATCACAATGAAAGCACTTAAATCTTTCTATGTAAGTTATGTGACAGAGTGAAGGCAATATGAATATAGAACATACAATCCACTACCACATTGTACAGTGCAGATTCTGAGTGTCCAACGGTACATCTCCCCTTTACAAGACAAATGCTCTTGCAGCTTCTACAGGTCTGCTCTGAGAATTGCTTAGAAGCTACAAGTAAATAAACTCAGTAAGGGTATCACTTTTTCTAGCACCATTATATATTCCATATTGCTGTAGGCTATACTAGCCCTGCTAATGTGGGAAAGGCAGAGAGACATCCACAAGTACAGTCACAATCTTGTCCTGCATGCTGTTTAATTCTCAGTGTCTTTTAGCAAACCTGTGTCTAGAATTATGATTATTGTAGTCAAAGCTGAAGGGTTTGTATCTTAAAGTTAATAATCCTTTTTAAAAAGAAATTAGATTATGTTTTATATTAGAATCCTCTAACAAAACATACCCATGTGAACAGGCAGGAAAAAAAGAGAAATAAATGAATGACCCAATTACTTTCAAACATATGTAATTTTTATCTAGAGCAAAACTACTATGTTTTTAGAGTAGTATATCATTTAGGAAAATCTTTTTGTATTTGTATTCTGTTAGAAAACCAGGCACACCATCTTTTTATTATTCTTTCCAGTCTGTGCATATTCAAGGATATGCATTCCAA
>VYZP01074299.1:5223-47865 GCA_013400635.1 Hypocryptadius cinnamomeus
GCAAGAAAAATTACTCTCTGAGAGAGCTTTAACTTAGAAATTTCCTTTTATGGGTGTTTTAGAAATTCACCAGCTGAATGCAGTCCCATCTTCCTGTAGTATCTTTTCACACTTAGATTGAATGTGACCTTCTCTTGCAAATTCAGTTTAAGATGGAGAATGTTTGAGGTGAGCAGGTGCAAACCAGTGTCTGCTTCTAAGCAGATCAAATCTTGGACATATCCCTGTGCCTCTGATCTGCTGGCTGCGGCGCACCCTTGTTCCTACTTGCGCTCAATTTCCTTTTCCTTGTGGATGAGGGAGACCTAGGAAGAGAGGAAAGGCTGTCCTTTTGGAAGTAACAAGGGTGTGGCGCAGGAGCATGCCTTAGATAACTTGCTTCCCATGGATTAGATAGATTAAATTAGATTAAATCTTTAATTAGACTAAATCTCTTGTTGGAAGCCACGTCTGCCAGGTTTGGTTTTGTTTTGGAGGTCCTTTGTGTTTGTGTGTCTTGTTTTTTGCTTGTCTTTTGTTGGGATTTTTTGCAGGTAGAGTTGGCAAGTAGACTAAAGTCCTGTGTTTACAAAGTGTGATGCAAATGACTCCTTAGATTTGCAGTCTAGCAAATGGGCTGACAGCCTGCCAGATGTGATGTTAATGTACACATTTCTTAATAGAGTTGAATACAAATAACGCTGAGCTTGGCTGTACTTGTTTTTGTTTTTTAATTACAGAGATCATAAAAGATTGCTGCTTGAAGCCAAATGTCAGGATCACAGTTTAATTAAACTTAGGTGGAATATGTTCAGACCTAAGGATTCGTTTTAATACAGAGTTTTTCTTTCCCCCCGCCCCCCCACTGTACTCCTGCCTTTCTCGGTGTTTAGTCTGTTTCTAGGATGTTCAAGTTTACTCTTAAGAAAAGGAAGGAAAAAAGTAAAACTCTGTATTTTCTATCAGGAGCATAATAACGGGGTAAATTTATACAGAATTGGCTGACAGAAGCTGCTCTTTTGTCTGCAGTTTGAAGGAGAGTGCCAGGCATTATATTAGAAATTCCCTGAAACCGTAAGTTCAGGACCTTAATTGTTTGTGCTGTAAAACAGAGATGCTTGTACATTTTAAGTGGAAATGCTTGTCCTGTAGATGAAAAGTGAGGAAATTGGCATTCTTCCTTTAAATGTAGATCCTCTGAGCTGTAGATATGGTTAGTAGTTCTGGGAAGTATGTTACTTTTAATAAAATGAAGCATACTTCAGTGGTACTGAAGCAAAATGAGACCTATTGCTATTTAATAGGCAGTAATATAAACAAATCAAGCAGACAATGACTTCATACAATACATTCTTTCTAGATCCATCAGGTTCTGTGTACAGCACTCTTAGGGCATGAATCACTGTAGTCGAGAAGAGTTTTATACATATATTTCACTGAGATATAGTGGCTTTTAAAAGTGAAACTCTTTAGGAATTAATCCTGACAACATTCTCCAGTAATACAGAATTATTAGGCAGCTCTGTAACGCTGTCGTCCAATTCAGCCTTCTTGGCAAAACACAAACCAGGTTTCCCTATAAATGTTTTTTAAGGCAGACAAATATTAGGCTAGATAAGCACGAAGTCTGTGGTGTGTAGATGTATTTGTGTACAACTTAGGTAAATCTGTACACAATGAGCTACGAAGTTGTTTTTCTTTTTTCCAAACTAAGATCAAATTCTCACTTTGTAAAGGTGTGGCTCTCTCAAAGAGTTTGGAAATTAACAGTATCATTGACTTCAGTTCGATTGTGACTTCAGTTCTTTGGTGAGTGCTCTAAGGTCTCTGAGCTGAACGGTTCTTAAAAACGCATTTACACAGGCCTGAGTCAACAAAATGTGACCTCTGCATCCTCTTTTCATCAAATAACCTCAAGGAAATCATTTGAATTCCTCAAGTGGCTACGGGGGTGTGTTGAAGGAGTGGAGTCTGAGATCTTTTCTTTTTCCACTGAAACAGTATTTCAGTGGAATGTGGAGGATGCAGACCTTCTGACCTTTAGAGGCTACATTTCTATTTAGCAATATATATAGCAATTTATAGCAATATATAGCAATTTAGGAAAATGTTTCTTTTAGCATTTCACTATATAAACAAAATACATAAGCCAAGGCCGGGCTTTGAGATTGAGGCTCTTGTGCACCACCTGAATGGGGCAGTGGTTTGAGTGACTTACTACCTGCAGACATTGGAGATCAGTTACCATGGTGTTTGCATTGGGATCTGTTTATATTCTTAGTAGATCTCTGACATATAAAGGCAATCTGTTTGTCACTCAGACCTTTCCTACAGCTATTGCCAAGGTCTTAATCTTTTTCAGTCACAAATATTGTGCTACTGAACATCCAGACATTGCAATCTGTTATATTTTACTTGTAGCACAGCTGATGTCGTTTAAGGATATTTAAACTAATTTCTCTTCTTGTCAATATATTGACTTGGAGAAAGATTGAGTGTTTGGGGTTGTTCAATTTGAAAACAGGAAAAGGAAATTTTAAGAAGTGAGGTTGTTAAAGTACCTGGGAGTAACAGTCTGCTGAAAATTCATGTGTTGANCTGCTGAAAATTCATGTGTTGACCTGTGATCTGCTGTAAGTACAGATCAGTTTATTTAACTTAAGAACCTTTAAATGCAGTTCAGCCTTGCTACATATTTTTTATCTCTATGTCATGTGTTCATTTTCTGTGGTAGTATGGTGTGGTTTTTAACATACGCAGTTTCCCTCCCTGCTTATTGTTGTTAGTGGGCTAGTACTACTGTTTGTTTTAATTTGTTTGACTGTACTTGTGTACACTTCTTCAGGCATATTTGATCTGCTTCTTGACTGTACCCATTTCAAAAGTTCAAATACCAATTTTAGATTTTTATTGGGTATTTAATGGCAGCCGATAACTTTGTTTTTGAGTATGCATATTATGAAGGGCACTGTGATTCAGAAACTTAATCAAACTTCAAATTTCACTCTGTTTTCTGTCCAAGTAGTACTAGTCAACTCTTAGTCATAAACAAAATCTAGTCTGCATTCATCAGTGAGAAAAAAGCTTGAATTTGACTTGAGAACAGCTACACAACTTCTGTAGCTGAGCAAACCTCAGTTACTCAGCTCTGAAGTCACATTTTATTTTGCCCTCCCTGCACTGAGTGTGTCCTGCTGCATCATGACTACAGAGAGGAGAAAGCAAAGACCTCTTAATTGTATACCAGAGTGGAAGGCATTATTTCAATTGCTTGAGATTAACTTGCTGAACAAGTATCTTAAATCACCTCTTCCAAAAGTTGAAAGGTATGTAATAAGGAATTACTTTAAGTTAATCTAGAGGAACAGAAAAAGCAGTGCCTGCTCACAGTAAATGCCAGGACACATGATACATATGCTAATCTTGTGCTTTTTGCACAAGATACGTATGCTAATGATACATGATACACATGATACATATGCTAATCTTTTTGCTTTTTGCCCCTCTCCCTCACTCCACCTTCATCACTTACTGATCACATTTTTTCATCCGTTTTTCCCTTTTCCTTCCTTACTTTGAGCTCTAAGCTATAGCTGTAAGCAACAAGGTGTAATTTAGGAAAAGAGCAATTCTTACTCTTGCTGTAAATTGTAAAACGCATATGTTCATCAGCCTGCTTTCTTAAGATACTTTCAAACTAGATAAAAAAATAAAATGGAAAATGGATGCGCAAAAGGAGTAGAAAGGGAAGGGAATTAAGGGTGTAGAGGGAGTGAGTGTACTGTGGACAGGATGGTATAACAGGTTTTCACCCTTCTGATTTTCAAGATACCAGGTCACATGAGTTACGGTATTAGCTGGAAGTCTTTTAATGAGTGCTTGCCTTCTACTAAGCTGTTCAGGAAACAGTAGAGAAAGGTATGCTAGCTTTTTTCATGTAACCCAACTCTGAAAGCTGCATTTAGAACACTGGTTTTATATGTGTGTGTGTGTGTGTGTATATGTATATGTATATATATGTGTGTGTGTGTGTGTATGCATATACGTACATATATTTAAAGGCAACTATCTCTGCAGAAGTTGTTAATTCTGTAGGAAATTGAGGGAACTGCTTTGTACGTTGAGATGTTGCTCAGTCTTGGCTGGAGCCAGCTGTTTTCATTGGTGTTGAATAATAACTCTGAGCTGAAAAAACAGGTTGGACTATATGAGGAGAAAGAAATTAATTAGTTTGCATGAAGTGCCGTGCTGGGAATTCAATATAAGTTATAGTGGCTTTTGGGACACAGTTTTGGTGTCCTGAACCTAGAGCAAGAAGTGGCGTAGAGCCTTCTTCTTACTTGAAGAAAGAACTAAAGGAGTAGGGTGTTACTGTGAGGTGACTCATATTTTCTCATTGTTCCTGCTGCAACCAAATTGAATGGCTTTTGCTCTAAACAAAGAGGCATTCTCACATCAAAAAATGATGTGCTTATTCTGAAAGGAGTTTACACTCTAACATGTTTGATTTAAACCTTCCCTAAAAAGGCAAAATATATTGAGTAAAAAAACCAGCAAGCCTATTTGTGAGCTCCCCCCCTTTTTTTTTCGCACATTTTACTACCATTGAAACAAGATGGTAAAAGCTAAATATGCACTGAAAAAACCTGTGGTAACTTTGAAAATCTTACCCTTAAACTTTCAAGTTTAACATCTCCGTAATACCTATTTTGCGTGCTTTTTATCTCTGAATGTATTGTAAATTCAAAATTCCTCTTTTGATTTGATGTAGTATAAAATCTTAATTTTTAGCACATATATTTTATAGGCCTAGTAATGCTGTCTAATTTGAATCTGATCATATGAGAATGCAGTCTTTAATCAAGGAATCCATCTTGTTACATTATGACAGCACGCGTGTCACTTGTGTAAATGTGTTTTGATGGCACCTTTTAAGTAGAGGGAGAAAAATCCATGCCATATTCATTTGAAAAGCTGTCATGTGTCATTGGGCTAAGATTTTTCACATGTACAGTTCATAGGCCTCTAAGGTGAACATAAATTTTGCTGCTTTAGTTTGTTTGGAGGTGTGGAGTTGTATAATACTGCAGAAGCACCTTAATATTGAGTTAGCTTTTCCAGACTGGGACAAGTTTGAAGGACTGTGGCAGATAATTTATCAAATTGCACCCATATTATGAACTAGTTAGATGATCTGAAACAGCAGACCATTAGAAAAAGGAGTTGTGTAAAAACAGTTTCACGAGAGAGAAGCCAACTATTGACTTTGTCAGTCCCTGAAATAGTGCCTTTTTTTTTTTTTTTTTTTTTAAAGCAGCCATAGTACATGATGTATGATTGAATCTGCTTTGTAGGGGCCAAGGGCTGCAGAAGATACAGGATCTCACTTAGAAAATGAGCCAGTTAACATGCAGAAGTATCATTAATAATATGAAGCCAGGGAAGTCACGAATATTGAAACTTCTCTTTGTTCCACAGCATTCCCTGTCGACGGTGCATTGTGGTTGGTAATGGAGGAGTACTTCGAAATAAGACATTAGGGGAGAAAATTGACTCGTATGATGTCATAATAAGGTAAATACTATCTCCTTTTCATTTTTTGTACACAGACCAATGGGTAATTCTCCAAGGCCAGGTACTGTCTCTGCCCTTCTCTAGCATGTGTGTGTTGGAGCCAAATCAGAAGACTTGCTTTCTGCTCAAGTGACACACGGTAAGCAATTGTGTGACTGTATTCTAAACCACCTTGGCCACGTTGCCATGTGTGCTCGATCCCTCTGAGTGTAGAGGGTGAGTGCACCTGATAATTGCTCCTCTGCTGTGTAATGTGATACGTAAATGCTGGGCTGCTACACTTTCCTGTACCCAGACGCAGTGTCTGTCCTGCCGACTAATAACATGTGGCAGCGACTGCACAGTAAGAATACAGGTGGGGCAGTCACTGATGTCTCTGTGCCTCTGTCCTCTGCAGAATGAATAATGGCCCTGTGATAGGGTATGAAGAGGATGTTGGGAGGAGGACGACTTTCCGCCTTTCTTATCCAGAATCTATCTTCTCAGATCCCATCCACTACGACCCTAATACCACTGTTGTTCTCATTGTCTTCAAACCACGGGACTTGAAGTGGCTTTGGGAGATACTTGGTGGTCAGAAAATAGTGAGTTCAATTATTCATGTGCCTTGGCTCATCTTGCCACACGTTGCTTGCGTGAAATACACGTTTGCTTTTAACTGTAGTCCTCCCAGCTGAGAGGGAGGCACTTGGTGCCATGGTTTAGTTGAGGTGTTAGGGCAGGTGTTGGACTCAATGATCTTTAAGGTCTCTTCTAGTCTAGTCATTCTGTGAATTTTGTGAATTCTGTGAGGAGCTCTGGATCTCCTTGTAGTCACTTTATTTAATATCCCTCTTCCATAAATGCTTTATCTTCTTTCTAATGGACATATTTGATCAGTTCCTCACCACTGAGCAGTTTACCTCTGGGAAATGTATTTTTATCCTCTTCCTAGTGTTGTTTGATATTTTAACATGCATGCTCCAGCCATTTCCCAGATTGTTTTACCCTGCGCACTTGCAGGAATTGCAGAATGATGTTAAAAGTGATCTCTCTCAGGAGGTCTTAAGTCCAAAATCTTTTTGAGTCTTTTTCATTAAGGGCCAGGTTCAAAGTCATACTGGGTTCTCAGGGTACTGTCTGAGTAAATTTTGAGTATTTCCAAGGATATTTCTACAAACTCCATTTCAGTGCTTTAGCACACTTTCAGGAGAAAATTTCTCCTTGTCCTTTCACTGTGTGCCTCTGAGAAGAGTGTGATCTCATCTTTGTTAACCCCTTCCAGATAGTTGAAGATGGGCTGAACAAACCCAGCCTGCTCAGACCCTTTTTGTTTGCTGTGAGCTCTGGCCCCTTGGCTGTTGTAGTGTCCTTCTGCTGTTTTACACTCTCCTGCACAGAGGGGAGCCTAACACAGCATTTGTGAGACTGCAGAAAGGGCACAGTGCAAAGTAGTTGAGAATAATAGCAACTTCTGTCTGCCTGTCTATGCTCTTACTAACGTGGCCAGCACACTGTGAGCATTTATGGCCTCCAGGGCATATTGTTGATACATGTTGTCCATTAGGGACCGTTCTGCAAAGCTGTTTTCCAGCCATGGCTGCAGCAGTATGTTTCCTGTTGCAGGAGCCGATGTTTTTGAACTTAGCGAGATTAAGCACTCTTCTTCTTCTCCTTATTTAACCTCATGCTCTTGGAGTTTACACTGGTTAGAGTTGCTACAAAACTAAATTCAACTGTTTTCAATTGTTAAAAATGTGTATTTACTTGCCTGTCACAGAGCGTGAAGGGCTTCTGGAAGAAACCAGCTCTGAATATGATCTACAAGTCGAGTCAAATCAGGATTCTTGATCCCAGCATCACCAGGAAAACTGCTTATGAGTGGCTTCATTTCCCAAAAAGGTTTCCTAAGAAGGAGGTACGCTTTTTCCTTTTATCTCTTCTAGTTTTGTGCAACCAAATGTGTATTTAGAGGCAATTATATCTTTATTACAGTAGACTGTAATGCAAAAAATCCTTTAGGTTTGCATTAAAGTAGTTTGCCATTTAGATGGTGGTTTAAAAAGATGAGAAAATGGAACCCAGAAAGAGTGGCTAGCCTTGTGTGCCCGAAGTACCTTTTTATGGGTTCTGTAATTGCTATGAAATGAGGCTACTTTCCAGACAGACAAAATGCCTTTACCAAAACTGGGGAAGACAGGCAGGTAATGCAGCATGACAGAGCCAAAGAGCTTCTAGAAATAATAGGAAGTCTGGATATCAATTTTGGGTATTTTTCTTAAAAAAAACCCAAGGCACAAAAAATACAAACAGATGAAAAGAACCCAAACAAACAATGAAACCTCCACCAAAAACCAAAACACCAAAAATAACCCCACACCAAACAAACCCTCCCCTCCAAACCCCAGC
This sequence comes from Hypocryptadius cinnamomeus, assembly GCA_013400635.1. Taxonomy (NCBI): domain Eukaryota; kingdom Metazoa; phylum Chordata; class Aves; order Passeriformes; family Zosteropidae; genus Hypocryptadius; species Hypocryptadius cinnamomeus. Next base: position 13,165 of record VYZP01074299.1, read on the forward strand.
AAACTGGTAATTCTAACTCTCTGCAATTTCATACTCGTGGGGCTGGGGAAGGACTAGGGAACACAGAAGGTATTCCAGCCCTGTGCTAATGATGAATGTCTGGCCGCATGGTTGTACTTAGTGATTTGATGCCAAGCATTGTAATGAGCTAACCAGCAATTTGGACATAAAAATACATTTTAATTGTCACTTCTTGATGGAAAAATCTTTTTGATGAAAGTTAAGGCTTCAAGCTGGGTACCTCCCTTGTGCAGTCAGGATCAACCATGTGCTGTTTTGCACAGAGACAGTTACCTGGGTTCACATCCCCACTTCACCAACACCACCCAAGTGACACGCGTGGAAATGTCAACAGGCTGTCACTGTGGAGTATCTGCCACAAATTTTTTTCTGGTTTACTCTTTCTAATATTTGAGGGGGTGGAGGGGGCATAGGTTCTGTATCTCTTTCTAAAATTTCTCTCTGTTTTCTGAGCCTAATAGTGTTTTTTTCACCCTTACTAACTCTCAGACTGGAATGGCCATTTTGGTATGTGCTTGCTTGGGCCTCTGGCATTTCAGGTTTTCAGCCAAGGGTAGCAAGAAAGCAGCATAGTAATTTGATGCCTGACTAATCTCCTAAATGGCCACAGAGTGCGCATGGCCTCCATGGGTCCAGAAGTCCCTCCTGACTCTTCTGGGGCTCCCCTCTCAATGGGAGCGGACGTTAAAAGCAGTGCTGTCAGTGAGTCAGAGAGATGTGCATGGTGTCAGTTGGTACGGAGGCACAGGCCCCTTGGTCACCCTTTGCTCTTCTCCTGCCTTTGAGTGCCCCTGCACAGAGCTAGAGTTCCTTTCTGCTACCTCCATATATATCCTACTTATTGCATGCCAGGGGTTTTGCAGTTCCTCACCCCTGTGCAGCAATGATCAATCTCAAGCATGTTCTTCCTCCCTTTTCCTCCCGTCTCAGAGGTGGGTTGTGGCTGGGAGCCTGCCCATCTGCAGTGGCCCTGGCACAGGTTGGTTAAGCTGCAGGTCACACCACAGGCTCTGTGGGCAGGAAGGTCTCATACCAGGGCCCTCTGTACCATTGCTTGTCCCTGGGCAGAGCTGGTGCTGCCTTCGCTGTCCTGTGCTTCAGCCCCCTCTGCCTGCAGGACATACCAGCAACCACTGTTGATTTCCCTGCTGTCCTTGCCTTTTCCATTAAACCAGTCTCACATTTCCAGTGAGCACATTAGTGCATAGCCAGCAAGCATTTCTGATTGTTAGTAGAGCCGGGAATAAAATCAGATGTGTTGCCCCAGCACTACTAAAATCAGAAAGTGCAGTGGTGTCGTTCCAGGGCTGTGCCTATTCCCATTAAGTAGGCTGAAAATACTTAATTGCAGGTGAAGGATATCTGGATATTGCATGATAGTACATTTGAAAAGTAGTTGTTTTTAAATTATATTTTTGAGGTGAATTTTGCAATAGCTGCAGGTAAGCAGAGGTAGTTACAGCCTGTGGTATTCCTGATATTTCCAAATAGCACTAATCCCGACGTGTAGCATTCCTGCCATAGTTTTGGTGTCCTGTTTAGTATGGATGTTGCAGCAGTCACCACTAAGTTTATGAAGTTGGGCCCCTAGGGCAGAAAGTTATTTTGCTAACTGGCAGGAGCTCTGGGCATAGTGCACTTTTTAAGCAGATACTATTTCTGGAATACTCCAAGAGTTGCATAAAGGTACCAAAAAATTTTCCATAAAAGGCGATAGTTCCTTTCTGTGACTTCAGTTAGGCTTTAAAGAGCTGAGAATAGTAACTTCTTCCTGGGGATTTTTTGTGTTGTCACACAAAGTGTTGTCATAAAGAAATACATTGAGTGCCTCTGCGTTTTCTGTGCACAGAGTTGTCTAGTACTGGTTTGTCTGCTTCATTTTCAGAGACAAACTGAACTTTGGGGTCAGAGTTCAAAAAAAAGCCCATGATTTTGTGCTCAGTTTGAGGTTTGACTGCAGCTACTAAGAGCTCTTTTGGTCTCTGAGAAAAATCTTTCTTTAGCTAAGAAGGGTATTGGTGCCTGAAAGTTTTGTCCGTTTCTGGGGACACCTTTTCACCTTAGCTTCGTCATGGTCAAATGAATGAGTTCATCTCTCTCTAAAAAAGCATGCCTCATTTACTTCCCCAGATCATATTAGCCTCTGCTGCTACTAAAGAAGTCATGTATCTGAACACAAGATAGGGCAGATGGTTGCATGGAGTTCTTCTGTGCTTTTGTGAGAAATGCTACCTTTTGGTTAGGTGCTCTTAATTTTGCACAGTTAAAACCTGTTTATGATGTGCTCTTCGTTTTACATTGCATTTGCTTCCGAACTTCTTGTACAGAGAAATAATTTTATTTAAAATTTTGTTTCTTCTAATGGGGATAGCATGGGAATGTCTAAAGCAAAGTTCTTCTGGAATTTCCCTGCTTTGAAGAAATGCAAATCCAGTCAAATTTATGCCATTTCAGTGTCTTTAAGTGTAGCAATAACTTTCATGCTTTTTTAGTTTGTTGCTATGAAAATTTTGTGATATCATGTTCTCTTCATCGGGGTCTCCATCATCTAGCAACTTTTGAGCACATCTCGTAATTCAATCAAATTTGAGGGGGTTGTAAATTGTTTTCCAGTGTAGTGAAGCCTGTCCAGTTTTATGAAAGAAGCTGAGCAGAGCAATGGGGTGACTTCCTGATGCTTCTCTGGAGGGAAGGGCTACACTGTGGGCTCAGCCCTCACTAGAAACCAAGGAATTCCGGGGAAGGCTGACATGACAGACACCCTGGTCATCGGAAACCTGTGGGGGCAGTACCTTATTTCATTAGAGACAGGAGGGGATCAGCCTGTGAAACCAAACATCTGTAGAAGACCCAGTCTGCCTGATTGCCCTTGTCTCGGTTCTTATGTTTGCTGTTCTCATCAGGCTGCCAGGTATGTATGTGTGCGTTCTCTTTGTGTTTTGTTGCAGAAACCCAAGCATCCAACAACGGGGCTAATTGCTATTACACTGGCATTTCACATATGCCATGAAGTCCATCTGGCAGGCTTCAAGTACGACTTCACTGACAGAAATAGCTCTTTGCACTACTATGGCAATGAAACCATGTCTCAGATGATGCAGGTAAGTAACACTTGTTTGTGCTGAGAGAAATAGAGCTGGTAACTGGGGAAGGCAATTCAATACAGATGGAGGTGTGGACTGCAGGTCAGAAGGGCCTCCCACCTTCTCCTGGTTCACCTACTTGTGGGTTAACATTGCTTGAATCTCTTCTTGTCTGCTGTTGTTTGTGAAAATATAGATACTGATCTTTGTGTCCCTTGTGCTGTACCATGTTCTGCAGTGTCTGCATGAAATGTCCATTTATGTGTTGTGTTCTGCTTTGCTGGTGTTTTTCTTAGGCTGCACAGCTCTTGTCCTAGAGACATCTTTGTTAGCACTGTCAGCACATGAGCCATGTTGTTTCTTTCGGTGTTCTCTTTCTCCTTGGCACCTACTTGTACTGTATGTCATAGCTGTCAGACTCCTTAAAAGGCAGGAAGAACAGCAAAGGGAAGTGGAAGGAGTTAAGACCTATGAACTTGTATAGTCTTGCATAGGAAAAGAACTGAATTTTGGAAACTCAAAGTAGAAAAGAAAAGCAGTTCTTGGAGGAGGGTAGGAAGAGAAGGAACTGCTTCCAGGAGGGGGAAGGCACAACTCAGCAGGACAGGGAACAGCAGGAGCCTGGAAAACATCAGGAATGCCTTCTCTTCCCTGCTGCTTTGCTAAGGCCATACCTCTGTTTTCTTCTATGTCTCTGCTCTTGTATTCAGTTGTCTTCATCTCTGTATTTCAAGCAACTCTGTCTTAGCCTTTCACTGCAGTGTGAAGTTTTCTTTGCCATTTTCCCAGAGCAAATGGGTACCATTTTCCTCCTCTTCCAGTTGCTGAAGAGGAAGGGTAGAAACAATGCCCATAGGAGCCTTTCATGTTTTTCTCAGAACTCCTAGATGCCTGCTATTCTGAGATAAATTTCCTCTGACGCTGAACTTACCTTCCTTTGGAGACTCCTCTCTGCAGGTGCTTTTCTGCAATATATACTGAGTTTGAGTAAGACTGATGATTAGTTGAATAGACATCCATAAGTTTCCTAAAGTCTTGAAAATTTAAAAAACAAGCTATTAAAAATGTTCCTTTTAGTTCTTTAGTGGCAGTAAATTGCAAATACTATATGACATCTGTATAATCTTTTATGCAGCATACATATTATATTTATTTTAATTTACAGGATTGAGTGTCTTTAAGTAAATTTACTTTCCTTGTGCTGCCCTCCACTAACCTTAGTGGTCTCCTATGTATCCAAAACCTGGATACAGCACAGAACATGGGTTGCTTTGGGCTTGCTGAACCTAATTGGCAGGATGCATCTGAACCACAAGTGCTTTTCAAGAACCTGCACTGAGCTTTGGGGATTACTTGTTCTCTTACTGCTTGTGCTGTAAGTGTTCTTACACAGCTGTTGTTCTGAATAAGCAGAGCAAGGAGTTGGGAGAGTTAATAATAGAAGGATTTCTGCGAGACCATATTTCACCTGTTCTTATCACCAAAGGATCATCCTTTTTGGTTGTGTCCTTATGGAAATATCTAATCTACTTTTGAGCATCCTGTTTTTGGGGGAAACTGTGCTAACCCTTTGCTAAGAAGTCTTTTCTCCAGACCTTTTCTGTTCTTGGCATCTTCCAAGTATCCCAGGTAATAGAAAGGAACAGCCAGGTGATGCTGCTGGTTATAATTTGATTTTATAATTAATTTTATTATTCCCTCACATCTCTTTAGAATGAATACCACAACATCACTGCTGAGCAGAAATTTTTGAAGAAGCTTATAGACAAGAACTTTGTGGTCAATTTGACATGAAACCTGAATGGAAAATACAAAGAACAAACACTATTTTCAAGATTCAAAAAATTTTTATTTTTTGTATGACATTTTTATTTTTTAAGTGCAGCATAACTGTTTACTGTTTAAAGGAGCCCAGAAACCTCATCAAGGCAAAAGCTTTTAACTGAGGGTAATGGACTATTGCAAACAGAGTTAACTGAATTTCTGTGAAGCTATTTAATAGTGGGAAAACCATGAAACTTTCAACTGAAAGTATCAGGGATATATAAAAATGTGATGTACATCACTTACTTATCGGTGAGAACTCTTTCCAAATGATTAATTCTCTGGAATACTTTTGTTTCTGATGTTGTCCTCCAGAAGAGTTCCACTGTCAAGAGACTGAGATGACTGATGTTCGTTCAGTAGGTGGAATGTAAAGTCATGACTATCTGTCTTGTTGTATGAAAATTGCTTTAAGACTATGTATCTAAATCATTACAGTGTATTTTGGAGAAGGGGGAACATAGAGACTGTACAGGTTTTGTTCAGCCATACTCCTGAGGAGAGGATGTCCACCTTCAGCCAAGCAGCCACAGCTTCTGCACTGACCATCAACTCTGAGCTTCTGTCTGCCTTTGCCGAAGGTGAAGACCCTTTGTTCGATTTGTGGAGATGTTGGTGTTGACAATGCTTGTGTTGTACCCATTTTATGGAAAAATCATACTCTCTGTGCTGTGCATCCAGTAAATTTTACAGTTGCTGACTTGACTTAAAAAAGAGGGAATACGAAGACTGAAGAGTTGTCCAAACTACCTGTGTGTCAGCCCCCATAGCACAATAGAAACACAAGCTTGGACAGAGATGTTCATGCCTGAGTTTAGAGTCAATGTTTGTTAGAGTCCTAGTTCTCCAGACAGCATCTCATGCATTTTTTTGTTTGGTCCTCAAAAACAGGTGGATTTTCCAAATGAGGACATTCTCCTTCCTCAGATTACATTATTGATGTAATGCATCAATACAAGCAAGGAATACTCCCATTTTTGGCAGTAGAGTGTGGTAGGGAATATCCAGGATGTACCTCAGCTGAATTATCATTTGGCATCTATTTACCTCTTCTGTGTTGATATTTAAGTTTGAAGTGTGTGGATGAACTAAATCATCTAACAGTGGGAACTTGCTCAAGATTTTAGTTAAAACATTTCATGGGATGTTTATATTTCCTGTATTGGTTTGTCTCTGACAAGCCTGTGAATAAATGAAATCTGCTTGGGAACACGCTTGACAGCTGTCAAAGAACAGTAGTTGTTCTCTTCAGTTCTCTTCACAGGACATCTATATAAAATTTGTATTTTAATTACGGCAGAATTTCTGGAAGATTTTGTGGCTATCTTTATCAATCAAACCTGAAGAAAGCACAGATAAGTCCACTTAAAAAAGTCTTTGAAGTTGGTTGGTGTTGCTTTTAAATAAAATTATATAGAGAGGACATTTAGGAGTAATGCAAACAATCACAATATGAACATAAACCATGGTATTTGTTATTTTCAGAAGGTGAGGATTGCAAGAGTACTGAACACAATTTATTTTGCTGCAGCTATGTAGAGGAATTGCCATTTGTGAATTAGAGGGAGGGCAGTGTGGTCTGGAGAGGTGCCACAGCTGAAGGGAAGGAGGCTTGTGTTTTCACCCAGTGATTCCTGAGCTTTGGCCTGTTTCAAGCAAGCTGGACATACCTGAAATAACTTGAGATGTCAGAAAAATCTGGCATGGGCTGGGGAAGGATGCAAGTGTGTCCCAGGAAGGGACAGGGTGTGCCATGGTGTATTGTCTCCTGCATGTTGCCTGGCTGCAGCTGCACTCCAGCTGTGTGCAGGGTGGCAGGTGGAGGTGTGGATGAGAGGGAGCATGTCACCAGGTGTTGGAACAGGTGACACTGGTGGTAGAAATAGAGGAAATCATAATTTCTTCACCAAGTGGCAGAAGGGCTCTTATTTTTTTGTATTTTCTTTATTTTTTCCTGAGACTTTGGAGAGATTTTTGCTTGAAAATCTCAATACAAACAGGTGGGGTTTCACTTAAGAAAATAGCGACACAAAGACATTATTTTCTTTGTGTCTCTACCAGCATTTATTTCTCCTGGTTATTTCAGTTAATTAAAAAGTTTTGTATGTGATTCTGCAGCCACAGACCTATAGTGATTTAAACTGCTGACAATAGTAATTCCACTGCAAAAGCTGCTGTGGCAAGGCTTTTTGCAGACATAGCAGTGTTCTCCAACCTGTTATTGCAGAGGAGTCCCTGGTAGATCTTAGACTGTGTTGAGAGCCGAGGCCAGCAGAAGTGGGGGACTGCCCCTTCATCCTCAAAACCTGCAGTTGCTTCCAGAGCTGGGGCCCCCAGCTCTCCCAATGGCTGTTGCCACTGTCCAGCAGCATCCATGTAACGTCTTGCAGGATGCTGTCCAGGAGGATTTTTTTCCAGGAGAGCTGTTGAATATGTTTCAGACACTGTGAGGAGAGTTCTTGTGATGGTGCAGACTGCATCCCTCTGCTTCTCCACACCTGTCTCCAGTTCCAGGAAGAACTTTTTTGAAGATGTGGTTGTCTTCTCTGCTTTATTTCATCTCCAGAGATGCTCTTCCCACTAGTCTAAACTGATTCCTTCTCCAATTTTTCTAGTAGGTTTTCTGCTTTTTTTGGGAGGATGGGATTTGGATTCTAGCTGTAGCAGAACAAACAAAATAATTGGAAAAAAATAGCAGCTTCATAGTAAACAAATGGTGTCTCCCAAACTCTTTGTACTTAAAAAAAATCCCTTTAGTCTTCTTCACTTTTGCCACATCAGCTTTTTGATCTCCCTAAATTAAAAAAAAAAAAAAAAGTTTGGTGTTCTCAATGAATTTAATATGTTCTCTACAAGCATTTATCCATATCAGCTGTTTCTTTTCATATCCTAATAAGCCTTCCCATGGTATGGCTGACATATTTTTCAAATTAAGCATTATTTCCAGGGATATTTTTCTCCCACTTCTGTGGTCCTCCCAGGGGTGTTGAGTCCACCACAGTTATTGTCCCTGGGTGACTGGGTAACATTTTGAATGAAACTGTTCCCTCAGGATCAAGCCAAGAGCTGATGCTGCTGATAAACTATGGGGCATTTGTGGTGGGGTTTTTTTGTTGTTGTTGGGGTTTTTGTTTGGTTTTTGTTTGTTTGGGTTTTTTGTTTTGGTTTGGTTTAGTTTTTTTTTGAAAGCCCAGCTTGCAGGCCAGTAGTTTTTCTCCTCTATAATATGCAGTGAGCCAAGTCATGAATTTTTCTCCCACAAGATGTTTTGTAGGATCCTGTGCACTGTTCCAGCACCTGCTTCACCCACATCATTCCTCCTGCTCTGCCTCGAGGACAGGTCTTGCTTTGAACTTCATTCAGGCAGGAACACCCATGTGTAGTGTGTTTCTCAGCGGTACTCACAGATTAGTGTCTATTCTTTCTGGGCACACATTTTCACAGGTGTTTTGCAGTACTGAAGACTTAACTTGGGACTTTTAGAATAAAGCAATAATGCTAACACCAAATATTTAGATAGTTTCTGAACCTGAGCTGCTATTAAGACTATTCTACCTTTTTGTAATTTCTGAAAATGAAATCTGCACTGAAACTTCCCTTTAAGAGCTATCCAGTTTTGAGGGGTTTTTTTATCACATCAGGAGTGAAGCTGCCAGTTTTGAATCCCGTGGTGCTGCCAGCTTTATTTCTGTGTCTGATAATGGTGTAACTGTGTAGGTCCCCAGTTTCTCCCACCATTTTTCTGTCTGAAGTCAGATGTTCTCCTCCCTTCTTACTCTGTTCCTGTTCTCTGGCAGCTTGCTGAATTTCTAGACAGCATCACCTTACAGCAAAGGTGCTTCTGCATTTTATCTGCCACCCCTCTCAAAATGCTGCACTGTCAGACACAGCTCTAAAATACCAAACTATGCACAGAACAAGCAGGATGACATGTTGGCTGAAAGCTCTATTTGGCTCAGACTTTCATGAGGTTTCTTTGTTGGGAAACTATTATTTGCTCTGCTGTAATAATTAAGGGAAGTCACAGACTGTTGTACTAAATATGAATCTGAGAGTGCCTAAAAGATGTTCCTAAACATATTCCAGATATTTTCAGGGACTGTATAGGTGGTAATAACACAGAATCACAACTTCGGTATTTAATTAGCATGTGGTACTTCTTGTTTCCAATGACCATGCTTTCCTTTTTAGCAATGCTCTGGGGAAGAGTATAAATACCTTCCCTTTTAAGTGGACTCTGATTTTTAAGAACATACAGAGCTCTGCAGATGTTTTTGGTATTGGGAAATACTTATTTTATTTGCCATTTGTCTTAAGTTTTATATGCCTTTAAAGTGCCACCTGTATTTTGAAGAATTCTTAGATTTGTTTCAAGTGAAATCTTGAATGCTACATATGGAAGGAGATTATTTTCCTTTGAATAAACTGTTAAAGACAGTGCCCTCAGACTTATTTTTGCAAGGCTGGTGCTCTGCATGTGAGTGTGGATGTGTGGGTATGCCCAGGGCCGTTATTATTAGTGTGTCAAGTAAATGGTGTTGTCAGATACGGTTTCAAGTGTTGGAACAAACTTTAGTGCTTTGTAGAGCAAACAGCTGAAAGTTTTTGAACCTAGGTGGGCAGAGTTGTACTGTGGCTAGAGATCTAACTCCAGGCTGAGTACAACCATAGCTGAGACATGTTTTTTGTGGGTAAGATCAAGAGCAGCGTCCTTGTGATTCGAATTTTTCATTGTATTTTGAATCTTTTTTGTCTTACTGTGGGCTGGTGGGGGAATGCTAAAATAAGAGATGCAGAACGAAGAAGATGGTGTGCGATAAAAAATTTCAGAAAGTGAAAATGGCTTTAGATAGAAAGTGAGAGTGCAGTACTTAGCCAGTTACTTGTTTTTCCTTTGTGTAGTAAAAATGAGATGCTAAGGGCTTCAGGGAATCCAAGGGAGATTTGGATAACAATTCTCTGGCACAGTAGGTGTTCAGTGCATTGCTTTCAGTAAGGACAGTTCAGGAGTTCACCAGCTTGGACAAAATGCTTGTCTTTGAGGTGAGGTGGGGAAGCTGCTCAGGACAGCCAGCACCTCTCATCCTGGGCAGCCAGTTCTGCCTTTTCAGGCAACACAAGCCCTTAGCAGCAGCCTCTGTGGCTGATTCCTTGGCTTCCCCTCTGCCTTCTTCAGCTGCACTCCCATGTTGGCTCATACTGAGCAGTATCTGTCCCCAGGGGCTGCCTCTTCGTGTACTCCCCAGACCCTGCTGTGCCCTCCCACCAAATGGGGCGTGTTCCCTCTCTTAGAGCATGTTTTGCCAGGAGATGGGAACTAGAGAAAAGGGTGTCTCTCTTAATTATTCCCCCCTATATCAGGCTGTCAGTGTTTCAGAGAGCCCTTGTGGTCTGATAAATGAGTTCAGCAGGATGAATGTTCATTCATATAGTTCTGAATTAAGACAGAATTAGTTTTTGGTTTTATTTTTAAAGATATTTAATAAGATATTTCTTTCAAATCAGTACAAAAATTTTAAATACAAAATTATTTGCTTTTGACATACCTCATATATTCTGGGAACATACCGAAGTCACCAGTGTCTGGTAAACTGTCCGTCCATTCCTGCCACTGTTCTATAAAATTTCTGAGATAAAGTACCACATTATATCACTGGAGTCCTTAGTCAATGTTAGACTGCATTAAACTCTGCATTTAAATAATGGTAATGCCAGTTAAATCCAATCTTAGTTCTGCATGAAAAAATCTAGTTCATTTTTGAATCAAAAGCAGTAGCGGTAGCTAAAGACATTGAGGAAGTGATGAGCACTTAACTCCTTGAACTAGTGCAGCTGTGTGTGATGTGCAGCACTGTACAGGGAACCACATCAAGGTCCATTGCCCTTTGGAAACAACACCTGTTGAGGTGAGATTAGCACCACTGATGAGCAGACAGAGACTTTGTGCACGGAAGTCGCTGTCCTCAAGTACAGAAAAGTATTGAGGCCTGCAGGTTCTCCCTGACAACTGGTAACACATAAATAAGGATCAGAAATCAGTTTTTAAACAGAACCAAGTTCTCAGATAAATTTTTGTGATCAGTATTGCCATTAAAGTTATTGGTTGATCTCAAGCAACAAATCAGTTAAGCAAACAGAGCTACTTCTGCTTTGCCTAGTCATTGAAGAGCAAACTGATTCAGCTTTTGCTGAGTGGCAGAATAGGTGTCTCTTCTGACAAGCCAAGTGAGTTCCTGGTACAAGCACAAAAATCTAAGCAAATTTATGCCACCCTGAAGTATTACCATGTGTTGGCCAAAATGTCTCAATGACGTGGCACAAGTAAATGGGAGATGCCACTTCATCTACTTGAGCTGTGTGAATAGAGAACGGAGACTTTTTAAGTGCTGTGGCATTTGGAGGTGAAACCAGTGCCTGCCGGAGTCACTGGTGACATTTTAGGTCCAGTGATTGCTGGAGAAGGCTCAGGAGGAATGGTCATGCCATCAGTATTCCTCTTCCATCATAAATAAATTGTTCAGGAAAAAAACCCACACGTGCAGGATTATGTTATTACAGGGAAAGGGGAATACAAGTCTCCAGCTAAGGAAGCCTTTACTTGTCAGATAGACCTGCTATAAAAAAGCCAGGAAAACTCCCACCCAGAAAAATAAGCCACTCAATTTTTTAAAATATAATTAGAGACTGACCTACTCTGCTTTAAGTCACTGTTTTTCATCTCATAACTATGATCAATGCAACAGGAGTGAGTGACATACACTGATTTGTACTTTAGTACTGAATTACTGTGAATGAAATTACGTAAGCATGGCATTGCGGAAATATATAATGTACAGCTAATATGTCCCCCTTGGGTGCAAAACAACTGTTTATGAACCTGTTACACATCTAGATATGTTCACCACACTTTTTTTTTATAACTAGCTGTGCATAATGTAAAACTTTGTATTTATTATTTTTGTTTTTGTACAAGATGGTCCAAAATAGTCACAAAATGCATCTTTTGTTGTATAAAGTTAGAAGCAGAGGAGAAAGGTTTTGATTTTGTGTGTGTGTTGTGTGTGTGTGTGTCTGTTTTGTTTTACATGGGATACAATAAATACCCTGAAAAAGACGAATGAACGTACTGCCCGGCATAGAGTCCTGCCGCCTGCTCAGATGGCATCTGAACGTAAACCTTGTCTCCGTGCATCAGCTGCACCACGGCACTACCTGAAGCCTGGTCCAGGAAGCCCTTCTTGTACTCGTCGTAGGTGTACATGAGCGGCTCGTTGTTCTTGTACAGCGCCACCCACACGTTGGCGCCTTTACAGTGGACGTGGTAGGCGAAGTAGTAGACGCCGGGGATCTCGCAGGTGAAGATCCCCGTCTGGGGGTTGTAGTTCTGCCGGCCGTTGTACAGGAGCTTGTCGAACTTCACGGGCACCCCGACGCGGGGGAAGGGCGTGAGGAGCTCTGCCGTGAAAGCGGGCATCTCGTAGACAATGCCGCCAGCCTTGCCTTTCTTGCCCTTGTAGCCGTAGGGGGGCTTCAAGCCGTCTATCCCTGGCCCCACCTCAGGCAGGTACTGTCCCACGGCTGGTGGAGTGGGCGGCATGATGACCGGGGGACCTGGCGGCCCGGGGGGGCCCGGTGGCCCCTGGAGCCCAGGCTGGCCAGGAGGACCGAGTGCCCCAGGCTTTCCCGGGGGTCCCTGCAGCCCCGCAGCACCAGGTTTGCCAACTCCAGGAAAGCCAGGGGGGCCGGGCATGCCTGGCTCTCCCTTCGCCCCTGGCAGCCCGGGGGGGCCGATGGGACCACTGGGTCCCGCAATGCCCGGGATGCCCGAGGGGCCCTGAAGCCCCTGAGCACCGGGGAGCCCGGGCTCACCCTTTGGCCCCACAAGCCCCGGGACACCCGGCAGCCCCGGCAAGCCTTTGTGTCCAGCTTCCCCCTTGGGTCCTGTGGGACCCGGCAGTCCCCGCAGCCCAGGGCCACCCACTTCCCCAGGAAAGCCTGGCTTTCCTGGAAAACCCTGCAGGCCGGGTTCCCCTTTGGGGCCGACTGGTCCTGGTGACCCTACGGCACCCCCCTCCCCTTTAGGTCCTGGGAAACCGGCGGCCCCCGGGGGGCCCATGATCCCCGGCAGTCCTGGCTGGCCGGGCTCCCCTGGTGGCCCTCCGATGCCAGGTGGTCCCGCATGCCCCTTCTCCCCCTTCGGCCCCAGGGGCCCAGGCAGACCACCCACACCTCGCTCCCCTTTGGGCCCGGGGAAGCCCGGCTTCCCAACCCCAGGGAGGCCGGGGGGCCCGGGCAGGCCTGGCAATCCCTGGTCCCCTTTGCCGCCCGGGAAGCCGGGCTGGCCGGGCATGCCGTCCTGGCCTGGTTTGCCAATACCAGGTGGGCCGGGAGGGCCCTGGATCCCGGGGGCCCCTGGAGGCCCCTGCAGCCCCAATTCTCCTGGGGGTCCGGGTTTGCCCAGGGGTCCCTGTGGGCCAGGGAAGCCAACCATGCCAGGTTTGCCAACCCCTGGCAGTCCCACGGGGCCAGGGGGACCAGGCAGCCCAGGTGGACCCTTCAGACCTGGCAAACCTGGGATCCCGACTCCCTTCTCCCCTTTTGGCCCTGGGATCCCAGGGATTCCTGGTGGCCCCTTCATCCCAGGCTCACCCTTTGGCCCTGGTTGCCCCTGCAGCCCTGGAGCACCTGCCTTCCCTATGCCAGGAAGCCCATGAGGCCCTGGTGGTCCTTGCGGTCCGGGTATCCCCATGGGCCCAATCTCCCCCTTTGGCCCCATCTCCCCTCTTGGCCCTGGGGGCCCCATGACCCCTGGTTTTCCTGGCATCCCTGGCAAACCCGGCTTTCCAATTCCTGGGTATCCTTGCGGGCCTGGTTTTCCTTTGGCTCCTGGTACACCATGACCTGGTAATCCTGGTGGGCCTGGTGGCCCTCTTGGTCCAGGCTCACCCGGGGGGCCTTGCTCACCCCTCAGACTGCGCATGGGAATTTCTGTGTCAGGAAGAAACCAAAGGGGAGAGAGATAAAAGGTGAGTGCAGTCACATCCTTCAAAAAACAGGCAGTTTTTAATTGAATATGCTTTTTATGATGCCTTGTGGTTCTGTGGTAGACAGAGACAGCTAGCGAGTTACATGTTGGTGTTGAGAATGAAGAGGATGTTACTACTGTTTTTCATTGTCCAAACTTCCATGCATGCTTCTGTTTCCACAAAGTAATTACTGCGCATCATATGTAAAAGCCATTTGTGCTTTGGTGGTGTTTTCTATCTATACAATCTTAAACAGCAAAATCTGTGTTTTGTCCCACATTGCTATAGATCAATCTACCTTTAAGAGTTTTTGCAGGAAACTCGGCGCTCTTGTGCTGTGGGAGGAATCCTGGCATAAAAGTGCTTTTTCTAGAGGGGCATAAATGAGCAATATCAATTAGAAAGTATTTGTAAGAAGTTTATACATAGGGTTTGTCTGTATTTTCCCCAAGGCTTTGGTTCCCATTAGAGTATTACTGGAAACCTGCAGCCTTAATCAGTATTGCTCTTTTGGCATAGCCATGCCTAGTTATGGCTCTTCTAAACACTTTGCAAAAGGTTTTTATTGTTGAAACCCACATTTTTGTGTATGTGACCACTTATCATTGCAGGTCAGGGTGGGGAAGTTGCTGCTGGGGTTGGTTGCTTTTCAAGCTACTGCTTTTTGGGTTAATGGAAACTCTTTCCAGCTCTAAAATGTGTAAAGAAGTGAGAGATTTGGGGAAGGACAGGAGATGAGGTTTGAGGACAGACCTCTGCTTTATGGGAGGCAGAAACCTTCCCTCTCTGCATATGTTGTGTTTTATGCACATCAAAAATCTTTGCTCATGAGGTAGGTTGATTTTATTATAGCCAATGGTGCTTGTTCAGACACTCCAAAAACGGGCCCTGGAATCTTCCATTTCCCTCTGAAGTCAGTGGAGGCTGTGGTTAGCTGGGGCCTCGGTAAGACAAAGTTACCCAGCTTGTCTGCAGTTGCACTGATGCTGGTGGTCCTCACAAGGATTTTATGACACAGGATATTCCTGGTCACCTTTTGTATTTTGGACTTTTTTTTTTTTTTTCTTAAATACCTTAATACTGTCCAAACTTCCTTTACTGAATAGGGAAGGTGCTTGTGCGTGCAGACTTGTGCATTAATCCTCTGTACTTTCAATGCTTCTGTTACACCCATAAATAACCTACAGAAAGAGGAGTCCAGAGTCTGCAGAGCAATTGTATATTTTTATCCTCAAACCTCAAAATCACAGGGTCTGGACAAAGTCAGAGAAAACGGTGATGTTCCCATAAATTCAAACCTTGGGGCTCTTAGTTCATATGTTTGCTTGTTCTAGTGAGAGTGGGAGCAGATCCTGACAGGACTCTGGGCCATCATTTGAAATCCCATCAGAAGGTCTCCTACAAACCAGTGGGACGACAAGGTTTTTCCTAGAGTTGAACAGCACCTGAGCAAACCTTTGTGCTGGAGGCCTCATTGCAGGTAGGGCTGCTCAGAGGCTGTGCTGCAGCCCAAAGGATGACTGTGGTCTTGTGCTGGTGACCCTGAACTGCCCCACAGCTCCCATGAACCTGTGTTGTCCACCTGTGGCCAGGTATGAGCCTGGCCAGCCCTTTGGGCACAAGGGTGCTGTGCCCAGCCTGCAGCAGCAGCCTGCTCCAATGTTCAATTTCCCGATGGCAAACAGTGCTCTGACACGCCAGATGGGACCATGCAGGAGTGGAGAGGGACGTGCTGACTTACCTTTCTCTTTCTTGGGAGCCATATCCTTGCCGAGCATGGGCATCTGTGGGACCTCCTTCCTGTACTGGGGCAGATGGGGGTACTCCTTCCCGTAGGGCATGCGGGGTACCTCCTTGCCCAGGTGCTGCATTGGGATGCCTTCTTTGCCCAGCGGCATGTGAGGTACTTGTTGTCCAAGGGGTTGGTACTGGGGCACCTGAGGTGGCAGCTGCTTGAGCCCATAGTAGGCACCACCTTGAGCTGACCTCACCAGCTCTAGGTAGACAGTAACAGCCACTGCCAGCAGCTGCATGGGGAAGAGCAGCATGACCATCACCTGTGAAAAGCACCACAAAACACACAGTTGGAAGATGTTTTTTCATGTTGTGCATTCCTCATTAGGGCAAGCTGTTCTCATTTTCTGCAGCAAACTGGACCTAAATCTCTGAAAAGTGTCCTGTTTGTGTGCTGCCCTGGAAGATATCCTGCAGCAGGCCTGTATCTGATTTATTGGAGGGTCTACTCAAGCAGTGCTATTACAGCAAATGCCCTTCTATGTATTTAGTTTTATGCCACCCCAGAGGAGCCCTCTGTGGTTACTGCACAGAGGGGCCTGCTCCCAGTTGGCTGCCTTCTCACCTGTGCCAGTGCCACAGCACAGCTTTCTGCTGTAAGCTCTGACACATGGGAAGAGCAGGCAGGGGATGTGAGGATCTCCTATATGTATTTTGCCAAAGGAAGCTGTGTTGTCAGTTCCCCTTCTGCTTTCCACAGCAATGAAAGCTCTGTTTCTGAGCTTAAATCTGTGCCTGGGATTGTACCTTGTGGCTGCAGTGTCCAAGGGCTGTCTGTTTCTATCACAGCTCCTTGCCAGCTCTCCTCTTAGCTGGGCTGAGATCCTCTCGGCCTCCTCCCAGAAAAAGTGTGCCTGCTTAGGCTGCCACCACTCCGGGTAGGATCAGCCAACCCAAGTCTTCCTCTGGCAATGTTCAACTTTTTTCTGAAGGTCTTCCCCACTGCAGATCCTGGCCTACTGCAAGGCAGCCCATCCCAACACCTCACCAGTCCTGCTAACACAACAGAATGGGTTTGGGCTTGCTTTCTTTTACTTCTTTATCAAAATGTTAGCTTGGGACTTCTTGTCCCACCTGCTGTTGGCTTTTCTTTTTGCAGTTATAAGGGCATTACCATCAGCTGAACAGCAAATTAGGAACCAGGAACTCCCTCAAGTAATGCAAATTAGGGGACAGCATGTGGTAAAAAGAGACTCTGTGTGTTGGAGTATTTTGCCCCACAACCAAATCTGGCATGCAAGTCCTGCCCTTTCCAAATACACATGGCAGTTGCCAAGCCTGATGGCTGTTGCCACTGTCCCTTTTTTCTACCATACAAAGATGCCTTGCACTCAACCTGGGTCCATTTCCAGGTCATTTGTGCTCCAAAGCTTTGCCAAACTGCTTGTCGGGACTTGCTCCCAGCAGCTGCTGTGCTCTGGTGTGATGAAGGTAGCCTGAAGAGGCAGCAAGGGCTTTATGTCGCCTGTTTATTTTCCTGTCCTTCCCCAGCAGCCTGGCTCGACATAGAGGACAAAAAAGTACCTCAGTCTATGGCAAAGGGGCTCAGCACTGTGCCCTCATGTCTGGGAAGTATCGTTTATGGGGAGAAACTTTCCCCTCTGTGTCCTCCGGATTTTATGTTTTACTCCTCCTTGACGTTTTCCATTCACTTAGTGTTAGCAAAGCACCTGGGGAAACCCTTGCTGCTCTTTTAAAACATTTTCCCTTCATTTTGCTCTATGAGATTTAATTTCTAAATGGAAATAGGTGTATAATCATTACTGAAGGTGTAAGTGGAGGCTAGATCAAAATGGTGTAATTGAAACAAGCAGAAGGTTATTTTCAACAGTGATCATATATAGACATATGGACTATAGAAAAGATGGAAATATGTGTTAACAGCAAACCAAACCTTTTAAGAAAATTAAATACTATGAATAAACACTAGATGGAGCATATGTTGCACAGCTGAGTTTCTACAGTCACTTTCCCTCCCAGGAATTCTTGGACGTAACCAGCTGCCATGTGGCAAAGAAAACCAGAGCCAAGATGTACAGGAGTTTGTAAGTGTTGCTAAAGCCCAAGCACAGTTGCTCATCCTTGTTCAGCAAAGCATTTCAGCAAATGCTTCTCCTCCAGTGAGTTTAATGTGGCTTTTAGCCCACAGCTGGCTGTGCTGCTGTGAGCTAAAGGATTAGGGCCTTGGGATGTGGTATTTCTGCTTAAAGCTCAATGGTGAGCTTTGGAGTGGGAGGACAGCCTGTGCATGATCAGTTATTGTGGCTTGGCTGGGGTGGGGTGACTGAACTAACCTACTGCAGCTTCATCTGGGCACATGGACCCTAAGCAACCTTTTGGGGGTTTTTTTGGGGGGGTGCGGGGGAATGGGGGAGGTAGGAATATGTCCCCCTTGTCTTTCTTGGCCTTCCTGCTCCTTTCTGTACAGAAGGAGTAACTTGCAACACCTTTGCCTCTCTGCAGCTGACTAGGGTAATGCCTATCCTAGTTCGCAGGGAAAATCCCAGTTACTGGAAAATTTGCACTATTCTCTGCCTCTCTCTCAAAGGAAAAACATTATCTGTATGAAGGGAGAAACTCAGTGAAACGTTTAAAAAAATGGTAAGATACTGGATCATATAGGACTGGTTTTGAAACCTGTTAGTATGAAGGGCAAGGTGGATTTTGAAGAATGAGGTTATTAATTTAGCATCTTGGCTACTTTGTTGTTCTGGTGGCCAGTTTTAGGGGGGTTGTTTTTTTACAAAAGATAACTTCAGTGGAATAAGTAGAGGGGGAAATAAGTAAAATTCCTTTGGATGAGATTTTCTCCTTGTTTTTATTACAAAACATGGACTTCGTGTGCGAGTGAGAGGCATTTGAAATAATTGAAAAAACTTTCCTACGGGGAGACACTAGCCTGCCTGCAACTCAGGGTGAACTCAGCCTCCTGCTGCTCGTGATGCAAGCATCACGCAATGCACCTGCACTGGAACAGGCACAACCACAAGGTACACGAGATCGTTTTGTGTATGCACATGGAAATTTTGAGGGAGATCAGGCAAGACTTGTAGAAATAGGAAGGCTCCAGAGAAGGAGGTGATCTCACCACATCTGTGTTTCCTGTAGTGTTTTTTGACTCATCCATAACCCAACCAGTGTGGCCTGGAAATGACAGATTGCTTCTCATCTATTGATTTTGGCTGGGGCTGGTGCCTGTGACTAGCTGAGGTGGAAGGTGCGAGTTTATTTACTGAACAACCTTGGGCTAGATGGGACTTGGCTGACTTCTTTGTGGGAGAAGGTCAGAGCCTCCCCCGTGGCCTCATTGAGCTGTCTGGGGCTTGGGGTCTGCTGCAGGTACTGGAGACACAGCCTGTGTTTGGTACTGTCTGTCCAGCTCGTCTCCCCCTGCTCCCAAAGGAAGGAGGGATCAGACAAAATTAGTCTTGATGAGGGATGTGGTAAAGTCATATGTGCTGCTGCTGGATTATTGCTGTCAGATACCATCACTACAGGGAAAGCCTCCTCAGAAGCATGAGAGATGCCGGGGATAGTCCTTCAGTTTCTGCTCATTGCCTCTCATCCTACTCAGCTTCTCTAAAAAAGTTATTTATGCACTGAGAGAAGTTGAAGGTGTGTTTTTTCTGCCTTGCAGTTTGTTTCTGAATGCCTGGGTGCACAGCTCTAGTTTGAAGACCTCACTAAGAAACCCTTTAAATGGATTTCCTAGTGAAACCTATTCACTATGGGCATCTTTAAATGCCTAAAAGCTACTGAAAATCTTGCTCTTGGTTTTCAAAAGAAGCCTATAGATCCTAAATGTTGGAAAGGTCCTCCAGAGCTTCTGAGCAAAAGGAGATGTTTTCCCAGCAGTGACAGAACTCAAGGAGAGTGAGGAGGAGAAAAACCTGCTTTGAAGATGCAGCCAAAGTGTAAGACTTCCCACCCACTTCACCCAAATCCCAGGAATTTAGGGATCACCCTCCAAACCCATTCATGTAATGCGATCTGACATGCTTTCCAGGGTGACTGTTGGTGGAGCAATAATTTGGCTTTGGATTGGGGTTTTCCAGGGTTTTTGTCAGAAAGCAGTAGGAATGTGTCTGTGTATTTGTGGCAGATTAATAAGTGCATGAGAGCAGCTTTAGAGAAGCCAAGGGCTTGGAGAAAGCAAAGTTTTACTGTAACTTTGGCTTTTGGAAGGAAGATGGAGGAGAGGAGCCACTGAGCCTTCCTACAATGTGACATGTCATTTTACACCAGTCATTCAGATTAGGCCACAACAAACATTTTGCTTTACCTAGGGTGGGACAAGACACTTGAGGGTGAAGGAACATTATCCTAAACCACAGTGTTCAGTTGCTTGTGTGTGAAGGCATCTGGTTGGCTCTATGGGTGAGAGAGAATCCCTGAAAAAACACTTTTTTAGAGGCAAAGCTTGAGTGAGAACATTTCTCAATAATCTCTTTGGTAGAGCTGTTCTCCTGAGAAAACTATAAAGGACCTTCCTCTGGCTATTTGAGTTTGTCAGCAGAAACAGGAGACAAAACAAAATGTACCAGCAGTCATAATTCTTAAATTGGTGTGAAGTAGTTTGGCTGTTAAGCCTAATTATGTAAAGAATGTATGGAAAGAGTCATGCCCATCCACTTAGGACTTGAAATCATAGGTGGTCTTGCAAAGAGTAGAGACTAGACCTTGATTTATTGGTTCTTACAGGAAAGTCATCACTCTGCAACCAACGCTGGCTTGTCTGAGAACTTAAAAGATACTCCCCCAGGGACTACCCCCATGGGCTTAACTTACCAGCCCTTGCTTTTCAATTGCTGTATTTCCCAAACAGGCATAAGGCATGAGTAGATCTCAGTGACCTGAAGTCTTTTCCCTGCAGTCCCTTCCATAGGGCTGCCTGAAGCCACAGGGACCAGTTCCCTACTGCACTGGGGAGATGGCCTTGCTAGTGCTCTAGTTTCCACATGGAAAATGAGTCTTACAAAATAAAAATCTTAGTGACTCTGGAGATTTTGTTCCCAGAAGAGTGCTACTAAAAAAAATTGATGATAAAAAGCTAAATTCTCCAGCGTGTTTTTGTCTTGAGATCAGAAGTGGTTAGGGTGACTTCTGGGGTGACCTTGATAACAGATCCTATTACGAAGTATCTACAATGGTGTATCCAATCCCACGGGAGCATTATACACCTCACTAAAGTGTCTGTAATACAGAGACATGCAAGAGCAGTATAATGCAATGGAAATGGCAAACAGAGTGTGCATAAGGAGCAGCCCCACTGCATTGCAGAGAGCTGGTGGGTGAGGTGCACAGCTACTCTCTGGGGGGTTTCCACTGGCTGGCCCCAGTTCATACACAGAGGTACATGGCAGCTCAAGAAATGGCACAGAAGGGCTTATAAGAGAAAACTGAAGTCCTCACAAAGTGAGCACTTTTTTTTTTCCTGTTTTCCTTTTTAGTGCTACTTTGGGAACAAGTACCTATCCTGTCCCTGCTTTCTACAATACAGATCCCTTAAACCACTGATTGATTTGTGCTCACAAACGTGTGCACCCTCCTACCATATAAATGTCTTTCTTAAGATCTCCACCACATGAAAAGCATTGTATTAAGCACTGGGCTTATAAACTGGGGATGGGGGTGTTGGCATTTGTAAACTAATTGTGTTAGCTAGCCAGCTTTTTTGGAAGAATTCTCAGCGCAAAATTAGAAGAGCAGCTATCTAGGCTTTAGTTCCTGTAGCGAACTAAGTTATTCCTATCCAGTGAACAGCTGTTGTGACTTCAAGGGTGGGGTGTTTTCAGATATAAGAATCAAGCAAATGTTGATTGTTGTTCTCAGCACTGGTGCTGCAAAGTGTAACCAACTTGAGCAATGCATTTCCCAGCACATTGTTGTCCACAGTTTTCAAAGACACTATTTCAAAACTTCATCACAGCTTAAATTCATCTCTGGATCATTAACTCATTTGAGGACTAACCTGTCAGTCAGTGAGTACTTTCTGAAGAGATGTGAGGGTACCCTGTACTGTACAGAGACTGAATTTTAGTGGAAACTTGTGTTCTCAGGTACTGGAAAAAACAAAACCTTCTGCATGCCAAATAATTTTGTACGTGCTTAAGCGCCATTTAACACACACATTGCCACACTTCTTTCTGTGCCAAATGAGTCTTTATGTCATTTGGACAGATGTTTTCCAGTTTGCCAGCAAACTAATTAAACACCAGTGTAGGGGGTTTCTTTTTTTTGCAAATTCATATCATATTCCACATAAAAGCAGGGAGTGAAGGCAACCAAATATACCTTGAGATGGATTTCCTCTGAAAGCTAACCTGTTTTGTAACCGAAATTAACACTAGCTGCACTGGTTTAATCTTATTTTCATCAGTGAAGAGCAGGAGGACAGTAAAGGGGAGCACAGCCCCTGGGCGAGGACCCAGCAATGCTACTGGCACGAGATGGTTGATTTATGCCCCAGCAGGTTTGGGGTCCTGCACTATTTTGCTTGTAACAGTGCCTAAAACTTCACTGAGGGCAATACCTGTTTCTTCAGTAGGTGAAGAATTTACCTTGCTAAAGTGTCTATAAGTGCTTGTGCATTCAGTAGGGAGGAAAGCAGGATTTACGGTAAATGTAATGCTGCCTTTTTGCTTCTTGAGAAACTCTCCCACAGCGATCAGGTTTATTTTTTTTCCCCTTCCTCCTTTTCACTGTCCTCTCCAAGGAAACAAAGTAGTCTCAAGTGTCTGTATTCAGTTTAGACTACCAAGAAATAGCTATTGTTCAGTATGTTAAAAATAAATTAAATCATATTTTGCTCAAGGTCTAACAACTGTGTCTGATTATCATGTGGTATTTACTAAATCTAAGGCAGTCATAACAAGCATTGTCATAATAAACATTTTAAAACACATGCATGCATAAACCTGCTGCTAATGGGGAATATTCAACATATGGCAGATGCTTGTTTCTAGTTTTTTTAAAATTCAAAATGGTGCCTAGATCTTCTTTCTCAGAGAAGTGTGATAACATCTAAATAAATGGCTTCATCTTAAAAGCCAATGGTCACCCATAAGCTGTCTTTGGCTTCACTGGTAATTATATGATCTTTTCTTGCAATGCCTGGGGAGGTCTCTGTTTATCCATTTATAAATGCATTTCCAAAAACAAAGCACGTGCCTCTGTTCCTGTTTGTCTGCAAACACATTCATGTGTGTGCTCACTCTGGATGATCACCCAGCCTTCTGTATGAAAATGGCACCCTTGGACTTCTCCAGTTTCTTACTTCCAAACAGAGTATATCTTGCATGTGGGCCTGCATCTGTTGCTTGTGTGCAGGTATTTATGTGTGCCTATGTGTGAAAACACACCCTGCCAGTGGAAGCAGCTACAATGAGAAGGAGATTTTTAGCCCACGCAGACATGATTATGTTGCCTCTAGTCTCCTCCTCATGCCCAGTGTGCTGTGAGCCTACTTATGTGGGCTCAGGGAGGCATCTCCTCATCTCTGCAAATCTGGGCATGGTTAAGTTTCACATCACCACAACCCCAACTCCCATGCACAGATCTCTGCTGGCTCAGCACAAACACGATGCTCACAATTTATGATGATGTTAAGATGCTTGGCGCTGGTAATTGATTTCCAGGCGGGTTTGTCTCTTGCGTGTTTTTGAGGGTCCAGCCCAAATGCTCTTTGCTGGAAAATGCCTGAAAGCTACTTCAAGTCAGATGGCAGGGAGCCGTGACAAGGATCAGTAAGTTGGGCACCACGGGCTGGGTGACCACAGTCCCCGAGGACGTGGCTCTCTTTCCTCGTGGCATGTACTCATTTGCACGAATCGGTGCCTGACCTCGGCCTGGGGAGGAAGGTCCATCGTGGGGGAATGTTTGTAGAAAAGCATGCAACTTTAATTATGGGATTAGAATTACCTGTAGGTGGGATTTAGCAAATACCTGCCTTTGAATATGTTTTCCTGTTCTCTGCCATACGGCATGCACTCGAATCCTCTGCCTAATGCTCTCTTCTGGGCAATTTGCCTGCAGTCTTGGTGGCAGGCAGATTGATGGAGACACTTAAATGACTGCCACTCGATCCCCGTTCAGCGATCGGCAGCGATCCAGTGATGTGGAACACACAAAGCGATCAAAGTGCAGAGCCGCCTCCCTGTTTATCGGCACGGAATTGCACTGCTGGCACGGAGCCTCAGCCTGGCCACCGATGTGTCCGAGCACAGTTGTTTGCTCAATGTGGGAACTGTGCTGAGGGCTCCTTCTCTGCAGGGCTGGTGCTACCGAGAGCTGCAGAAGGAGCTTCCCGCATGCCACAGCCACTGACACCGTCCAAGGAATTCTCCTTATCAGATGGAACGGGTTTGCCATGCACAACACACTGGAAAGGAGGCTGGTTTTCATGGAAGTGTTTGTATAGTCAACCAACCGTTTCCTAAGGGTGTTGTTGATTTGGGTTTTGTTTTGGTGAGAATGCTTCACATCTACTGCCAGTCCACTAATCCCAAAATAGTGCAAAGACAAAAACTGGTGACGCATTTCAGACTGAAATGATCAGTAGGCTGAATCTTGAGGTGCTGATAATGAACTATGGAGATTGCTGGTTCCCTCACAGTGTGAATAGGGAACTGCAGGCTTGCTTTGGAAACCTCCCTTCTCAGCTGTCACTTATCATTCTTGGCCTTGCTCTGCCCTGGGATAGGTTGTGCTGGCTCCCTGCAGTAGAAGTCTCCCAAATTTTCATGATACAATTGTTTGGGTGTTATTGTGATACAATAGTTTACAAAGTGCATCACAGCATTTTACTGTTTTAATCCAAAATGGTGCCTCTAGCAGTGCTGCTATGAATTATACTCACTGGTAGAAGTGTAAAGAGTTTCCATTTCACTACCTCTCGGGTTAGCCAGCTACAGCTTTGAGAACAAGCCAGAGGCAAGCAATTGTCTCTAAATGATAAGTGAATAATCCACACAGTTCACTGTTGAACTTGTTAGTCAGTGGAATGCTCCATCTCATCACATGTGTGGGAGTAGACAGAAGTGAGGGAAGAAGACTGTCTCTCTCTGCGACAATTAACAAACTCAGGTATATCCTGAATCTTTGGCCAAATATGCAAAAGTGCCAGAATGCCATTCTGAAGGATATCGACCAGTTTTACTGGTTAGAGAACTCTTAGTTCCTCATTTGATTAACTGAATTACTGTACTAAAAGCAGAAAAAGATTTTGTCAGCTTTGTGAAGGTGCACTGAGTCTTAAATCTGTCTATATATATTTTATTCTAATAGGGCATGATTTAGGATTTTATGCCTTGTGTCTGAAGGATTGATTGGAGAAGGAGCATTCTATGAATTAGTAGATCTCAACACCTTTAGGAAAACTTAAGATGTGCATGCAGAAATGCCCTTCATTGACACCTGCAAGACACAAAGAGGTGCTGAAGTATGTCTTTTTCTTAAACACTTCCCAAAAGATGGCAGTGGAAAGAAAAATCCTGCTTATAGAAGTGTTCTTGATAATGACAGGGACTGATTGTTGCAAGTGTTGGAGGGAAGATAATCTGTCTTCTTATTAGTTTAAGTGATGTGTAAAGCAGTACAGTTGTCTGCAGTTGTAATATTGGTGTAGGTTGGACTTCGCAGCCTGAGGTGCCAGATGTAAGGACACAAGGGAAAAGTGGCCAGAAGCTGCTCTTGGGCTTCTCTTGATCCTGAGGCTGCAGCAAGTACTGTTTCACTTGCTGGTGCCACGTGAGGTCTGACCTGTCCTGCATGGCCTGTGAGCCACTCACAACACCCTGTGTGGTGTGACATCCTGCTATGCATGCCATGGACACTGTCACCATGTCTTCATTTTGGGAATGCAAAGGCTGCTCTGTCACGGGTGGACAGAACACAGCCACAGCTTTGGAAAGGCAGGTGTCTGTCTCCACTAACGTCTGGTCTGGCCAGTAGTCTGCTGTGAGACAGTTTGGGAGGTGAGGGCTCCTGGCAGCTCTAAGTTGCCTGGGGCAGGCAGGAGGGATGGCTCTTTGGAAAGGGGTAATTTTTAGCCTGTTTATTATCAGGATGAAGCAGGACTCTAAGGTGTAGAACTTTCTACTCTCTCCAAGGTGTAGAACTTTCTAGCTCTTTTTAGCACTGTACGCATACTGATTAAATTTAAATGCTTTACAGTGATCCACTACAAGGAGCCCTTAACCCCTATCAAGGAATCAAGATCATGAAATCTCATTAAGAAAGATAGCCTGGGTGTGCAGATTTTTTGGTTGCAGTCTTTTGGTTATAAAGAAATTTTATTTCCTGTGCCCCTTCGTAGTGATCATACTCCAGCCTTTGCAATCCAAGCAGTGGTTACTTTAACAGTCCAGCGAGTTCTTGCTCTACAAAGCAAGAAATCTGTGTGGGACTCCTGAAGTACTTGGTCTGATCCTAATTTGAAATAATTTATTGTTCCCTGTGACTCCTGTTGCAATCCTGTGGCCTTATGCATTGCCTTCTTGCCAGAAAATTTGCTTCATTGCCTCTGTCTGAAACTGGCACAGCATTTCTGTTCCTTTTCTCACTTTGATGGCGTACAAAATGTGTTCTCTTGGCTCCTTCCCTCATGCTGCTTCATGAGTTGTTTTTTTTTAAATAAAAGCAAGAGGCTTTGGAAGCTTTATTTTGGAGACAAATTGTTACCATTTTACAATATTTCCGTTACTGTGCTTTGATGAGCCTGTCGAGAAAAAGAGCAGCTCCTCTCTCCCTTATTTTTATTTGCTGTGCTCTAACTCTGCCACTTCCCAGAAACCCAAAGTCCCATTCCAAGGGAGATATGAAAACAGTAACAAATGTCTGTAAAATATTTTTCTTGAAAAAACTTCCTCTCAGACAATTTCTTTTTGGAAGGTTATTTGCCATTAAAAGAATTCCTGCCCTTTGCATGCTTTTCCTACCTTTGCTCAAACAGTGGAAGAAATAGTCTTGTCTTAGAAGGTTAAACAAACTAGAATACTCCACCCAGAGAGAAATCAGCAGCATGCTTTAAAATTATTTAGCAGTAATTATTTTCCTATTTTATTGTCAAATATTACATGTATCATCATATTTGTTAGGATGTGCTAATCATGACCTGACACTCCATTCACAAAATTCAAGCAGGTCTTAGCTCACAAACATATTTCCTAAATGGATACATTATTTTACTTTTTGCTACTTTTCTTGATAAAGACTAAGATGACAATAACTACACCTAAACACTCACTTGGTTAAAATGGTTTCAAAACCGGGCTTGTAATTTTCATGAAAGACCCTCTGTGCTCTGGGTCACACCTGTGGGCAGACATGAAGGTGGAAGTTGCTAGATGGTAGGCAGTGGATCTACCAATGTAGGTCCCTTCATCATCTGGCATTTGCGTGAAAAACACTGCTGAAAATCACCGAAAACTCCTCTACGCTACCATCATGGCTGAACTGCACACACACATCCCTGTGTCATGCAGGAACAGATCTGTTCCTAAAGACCTTCTGTCTTTTCCTCTTGTGTAGCAGGTAAGAAATGCATCTTACTCAAGTCTGCTTCAGCACAAAAGCACACATCAGTGGACGGGCAGAGAGACAAAGCTTGAAGTCACCGTTATTTGTTAGCAGGTGTTACATTTACGGGCCTACACATGTACCACCCACTTCCCATTCTGCAAGTGCAGAAATAAGGGTAGCAGGATACAACCAAAAAAATTTTCAACCTGAGTTGTGAAATATACTCTCTGTAGGTTTGATTCAGTGAATACTTACAGCAAGAGTCTGCCACGCCTCTCAAAAGCACAGCAAAGGGAAAAAAAACCTCTGAAGCACACACACACACACACACAAGGAAAGACCCTCCCCATTCCACTCACACACACTTATCCTGGATCCATGAAAATATACAGTCATTTGAACTCCAAAAATGTCATGAGGTGGAATTAATTTCCTATATGCAATCCAATGTTCTATGGTTTAAAGGACTTGAAATTACCACATCTGTCACCTTGGAACAACCCAACCGAGGCCAAAGGAAAGCAAAGTCAAGCC
This sequence comes from Hypocryptadius cinnamomeus, assembly GCA_013400635.1. NCBI lineage: Eukaryota > Metazoa > Chordata > Aves > Passeriformes > Zosteropidae > Hypocryptadius > Hypocryptadius cinnamomeus. The sequence continues at coordinate 40,967 of VYZP01074299.1, forward strand.
CTGAGGAGCAAATACTATCAGTCACTCACTTAAGTCTCTCAACTCTGCTCAAGGAAAACAATCTGAAATGTTCAGTGCAGCCATTTGGAACCATGATGACTGAGACTAGCAAATGCACAGATTGGAAAGCTGGTCAGTGCTCAGCTCTGGGGACTAATAGTTATAAAATATCTGCACTGGGAGCTGGCATTTGCGTTTCATCCATGCTGCAGCTAGGATGAAAGGATAGATTGACAAACGTGCAGCTACCAAGCTACTCAACTGGGTCAAGGATGAACATCAGCCTCTCTTCAGCTTCCTGCAGCACTACAAGGTAGAGCTGGGGCTGGAAGCACAGGAGAATGTAGGATTGGTGGGGGAAATTAAAGCACTTCAATCCACAACTGAAATCCAAGCCTCTGATCAGGGCCTGAGAAGCTGATGCCTGAGCTGTTAGACCACTGAAATCCTCCTCAAAGGCATCTTGGTCCCAGTGCACAAGCCTTTCTTAGTGGGTGTGGACTTGAGGCTCCCTTGACGTGTGGACACTTCCCAGGTTTTCAGACAAAGTTTCTCATTGGTTTCCCTCCTCCCTGTGGTTTCTTGGGTCTGCTGAGACCTATGCCAGCTCTTAACCCACCTCTTGGGAGCTGATGCCTGTAGCCTCCTGGCTCAGGCATGCCCAGGAGGAGGGAATGCAAACCTCAGAAGTGCCTTTTGCTAAAGGAAGAATTAGACCAATGTTCCTCAGCCCAAATAAGACTGTGCTTGAGCTGCTGATGGTTGCTTGGAGTTTTAAAGAAAAATTTGGCACCTGCTTTCAAAAGAGGATTGTGAGCTATGAGCCGAGAGTGGAGGGACTTGTGCCTGTGTACTTCATTCACCAGAAGGCACTTAAACCCAGGACAGAGCTAGGACTTAGGATGAACTGCAATCTTCAGCCTTCCCTATTTGGCTGGCTTAGGCAACTCCCCAAACATTGGCTTTTGTGAATCCCCCTCCAAGGAACTTAACTCCGCTTACACACATGCATGGAGTACCGGCATCTAATTCAGGCATGTGGACTCCATTATGGAGCCAGATGCAAACATCCCCTCATGGATTAGGATCTGAAAGATTCTATATCCTGTACTGTCAATCAGCTAAGGCCTTCATTACCTGCCCCATCCTCCTTTTTTTTGTTTAAAAATCTAGACTTGTTAAAAGCAGTTAAGCATTTGTAAAAATTATTCTTGTATCTGTGCAAAGGCATAGTTAAGGCATGTGCTAGATATTCCCAGGATGATGCAGTTAGATCAACAATGACTAATTCCACAACATCTGGCATTAGAAAAAGCAATGCACTTAAATTATGCCATATCCTTCCCTCTAAACTTTGTCCACCAGGTTCTCATTGCTGAACACAGAACCAAAGGTTTGTGGCTACTTACAGGCCGTGGCTCAACCAAATTCAAAAATAAATCCACTAGGCTGGTCTTTCTTTAGCAAGAAAAATGGAGTTATGTTTCATACAGCAGGATGGCTATCAGCAGGGCTTAAAATTTATTTATTTTCATTTGTGCATTTTGTTTGACTCTGAGATGGGGCACCTACATTAATTCCAAGTTAATTTTGTGTTTAGTCAAGAAACATACTCAGATTTTCAAATGTTAGCAGAAATCATGAGTTCTTAACAGAAATACTTCTGATCTGCTTTGTGGTAACTATGCTAATGAAAGAGATATTCTGGAGTATGTAATTATAGCCCACAGGATCAGAGTGAGAGGGTTTTTTCTTTGGTTTGAACAGTATTGCCTGAAAATTGTCACAATTTTCTCAATAAATTAAATAGTAAGGCTGATTAGATCCTGCAGGAATGAGCTCCTTAGAGGACTGTACTCACAGTTTGTATTAGTAAAGTTGCCCAAGGGCTAGTGTTTCCAAAGGTGTGTTTGCAGCTTTGTGAGACACGTGGACAAGTGCCAGCACTGGATATGGGGTGCAGTTTGGGCTGTGTTTAGAGCAGGAGCACTTTGCTGCTGAAACAATACTAAATGACAAGCTACTTGTAGCTGAAAAGCAGCCAAGCCAGCATCCCTGAGCAAGGTGCTGGGAGAGTGCTGGGACAGCCCAAGCATGCACACCTGAGCATATGCACACAAATGAAACAATCAGTGAGAATACAAATAAAGAAATCAAAACTCTAAGTCAGCTTTGCTGGTATTTCTGCATCTATATGAGTAGCTTCTGCTGACATAACTGTTTCACACTGAGGGGACCCCAGAGCACAGCAGCTTAATGGCAGGCAAAGGAAGAAACACCTGGAGGAGAGCTGGGTCTGGAATGGAGGGGAATGTGTGAAGGAATTAATTGAGATAACAGAGATTTAACAGCTCTCTGCTTGGAACTGGGAGGTACTCCAATTTCTTCCATCGTCACTGACTTAAGCTTTAATAATAAATCAGCAGTGATTGTACTGGACAAAAATCTAAAAGATTTTACAGTCTCTGGGAGTTTATGGCATCCATGTTTGCTCTTTCATTAAATACTCTTCTCAAAACAGGTTTTTGAAAGTAAAATGCAGAGAGGGGAAGTAAGGAAAACTTACAAAGAGTTTTCATGTCTTCTTTTAAGAAACAGAGGGCAGAATGTACAAACTGCTGCCACATGACAATGTCATTGCCTTTAAATGGATTCATTTCGAATAGTATCTATAGAAACAAATTATCACCCTCCTCTTCTTTCCAACCTAAAAGGCAGTACCAGTTATCAAAATCACTAAGAAATTGCAAAAAACCCTCAACTTAGTATATTTTCTCTTTTTTTCAGTTTTGGAGTTTTTTGCCTATTCAGCTTCCAGACTGGATTATCTCCTAATATGTGTACAAATCTTATAAATCACCTTTGAGAACTGCTGCTAAATTCGACTCCTGCTTTTTGTTTTCCTGAATTCCTTCTTACTTCTCTCTCTTCTCTCTATGACGAATAGCTATATCATGTTTTATCCTTTCTTGTGCTTAATATTTATTCCCCAAATCAGTCTCTTAACAGTGGTCTATTGAAAATTATTTACTTTTTTTGGGTACTGTAATAAAGATTACATGCTGTTATATCTTTGGCTTGGAATGAAGTCCTCATCTTGATTAAATGTGACACCTGAAATGAACTTGTGTTCAGAGGACTAAGCCATGACAAGTCATCCAGCGGAAGGGGACAGATTTGTGCTTTCCTGCACTTGTGGTCATCAGTGTTTTGTGACCATACAACACTGCTGTGGCATTCATAGCCCAGTGATAACTGTTATGGAAGAGAAGACAAACCTACTTATTTTTCATTTGTAAATGCAAATTAACTCAATATTGTTGAAGAATTTCCTGGCTAGTTTTCCTTTGTCTGCCTCAGGCGAAAAATGACTGCTGAAGTTTAATACTTTATGAAACCTCCTGACTACGAAGGTCTAGTAATTCTCCTTGGGAGGATCTGTGACACAGATAAAATGCAGAAATCTGAACAGGCATGATGGAAAACTACATGCAGTAGAGACTGTACCTTTGAGAAAGTTGTGTCCCACCAGTTCCTGTGCATTGATTATAGTGGTGAATATCTATTTTGTAAAGTAAAAAGTATATTTCCTAGAGTTCAGTAATTCAGGCCACCACATGATCTGGAATAGATTTTTCTCAAGTAATTAAATTAATCACTTCCATGTAAGAATTAGCAACATTAGAACATTAGAAGCTTGTGAAACTCAGGCGTTAGAGTACTGGTCACTTGTGCAGACAGGCAGTTTGGCATATGTAGATAACGCCATTAATTTAAATGAGAACTGTAACCTGTATAAAATTTGCTAGTTGTTAAATATTTTTAAATTAATCTCAACCTGTACATACCCAGACAGTTATCCATGCAGTAGACTGTTTTTCCTAATCAAGCAAAACTTGTTTTTCCTAATCATGCAAAACTACAATGAGAATTTTGTTCAATTAAGAACTGAATAATTTGGCTGACTTTTACTCAGTTCTTGGCAGTAGAAAAAAAAATTAGTCTTTCCAACAGTAAGTGCCAGTGTAAAATATTTTGGCAAGGAAAAAATGTCAGTTTAGATCTATGAAATTACCATTTTCAGGCAGTAAAATCAGAATCACTCTGGTTTGTATTAACTTAAAAATACCCAAACCCTGGCCAGTTACTGTGCAGCTAAGTAAACAGGTATCCACTACTGGCCCAGATTCTCTTCTTAGTTATAGAAGCATTTTGACTGCAGTGGAGGTAACTCCTGTTTATAAGGAGAAAAACCAATATCACTGAGTCCCAATTTTTGCATGTGCCTAATTTACTGATATTGGTATTCTGCTGTAAAAATTATTAGAGTAGTTAATATATCTGGTTTGAAGTGGACAACAGTGATTGGTACTGAGTCCATTTCACTGCAACTTATCTTGCTAGTTATGACATTTAATGGGATGTTCCAGATGAACAGCTTCACTAGCCTAGCCCCTCTGAGCTAAAAGGAAGTTTTCCAAAGATGGAAGAGTTGGAAGATAAGTGGGAGTGTTGCTTGCCTTTAATTATTTTCTTTTAAGGAAATGTTTTTCTTATAATTCTTTTCATCTATTCAAAACTATCCCAAAGTCTTCCTGGAAATTGGGCTGGAAATGTAATGAGAACAGACATTATTTCATAGATCTCATTTTTTTTTTTTCAACTGGCAACAAAGATCCCATTTAATTAAATGAAAGCAGATTTTGGATGTCTCTGTTGATGTACAGACCTAGAGGCAATAGGAGAATGAGGAAAGAACCTGTAATGTAAACCTGTCACATTAAAAATACATACTTATGTTCAGACTTGACTATTGTTTTACAAGGAGCTCCCAAGAAAACATGCATGTGGATCCCATTGCCTGCAGAAGTTTTCTTTAAACACTCATGAAATCAACATATAATACTTCAAAGACTTCTTGGTTTAGCTGGAAGTAGGGTTATAAATGTTCTACCATATCCTTCACCATGGGTTAGCTGATGCGACCAGCAAACCCACTTCATACCTGTGGAAAAGGCTACTCCTCGTTGGCCTGCTTGGGAGTTCTGCAGGACAAGTGTCAGTGCTGCAATCAAGTCTATAAATCTGCCACATTATTTGTGTGTTGAAGCTTCTCATCCCATGGTGATGAAGAAATAATTGAGTTGCAGATTTCCACCAGTTACATGTGAAGCTTATTGAATTTTATTCTCTAACAAAAGCGTTATTTTGTAAATTGGGGAGGAAAAAAGTTTAAATGTAAATGGATACATATGGTTTTGGTACTTAAACCCATTTAATTACATAATTATTTTGCCAAATAATATGATATGGACAAGTTAGATGTTAGCCTTTTTTATAATTTCACCAAAGTGATCATGCATATTTGTGTGCTGGCTACACAACTACGTTTGATCTTTGTCCAAACACAGAAAATTAGTGCAAAAAAAGCATGGGAGGATCCAGGGCTTCCCAATATATTAAACTCATTGCTAAGATGCTTTAAAATTTCTCATAGTTCAGGCTTGTTCACTCTTGGTGATGATGCCTCACTGACTGAAATCCTAAATTGAATTGTCTTGTGAAGAAATGCAACAATGTAATTGTCATTTTAACATAGATGCTTCTCAAGAAAAACCCAATTTGAATGTTACCACATTTTAAAATACATTTCTATGACCTTGTTCAGCTGTGTGCTGCCAAAGGATGCACATTGTAAATAAGTTGAAGTGTTAGTGTGCAGAAAAGCCAGTGCTTTTTACGGCAGATAAAACACAGCCTCCCACAGTTGTTATCTCTGAATGTGGGGCTGGTGCTCTGATTCAGAATGGTGAAACAGGCACATGCTGAATGTTTACTATTCTCGTTGGATATTCTTTCTTCCTACAGTGCTGGAGGGGAGTGGCTTAGAAAATTATAATTGTGAAATACTGTTCCCATCTCCTAGGAGAGCATGCTGCCCCAAGAAAACTAAGGAAATACTGGCTTACACTTTTCCCAAATGAATTTAAGTGTGGCAGTAAGTGGCAGCACTGCATTGTTTCCCACAGTTTCCAGTCCCTGCAGGTGACTGTTTACAGTTGTCTCTGAACCTCTGACTTCAAATAAAGCCACACAGAGACCCGAGTCAGTCTTGATGAGCAGACACATTTCTTCAGGTTCTCTTCAGGGCTGTGAGATGCAAAAGAGTTGTTTCTTGATAAGACATTTGTGAAGAAGATGACAAGTCTTAACTGGAAGGAAACTTTACAATAGCTCTACACTTCGTGAGAGAGGAGTAAAGTTTAGGCCCTGATGCTCATCTCTGAGTAGTGTTCTTTAAAAGAATCCTCCACTGCATCAATGGCAGTGTCCCTGTGTAAAATTGGGATATCATGGCTGAACAGAACCAGTGCTTCATGTTTATAGCTAATTTATCTCCTGACAAACAGGAAGGGAGCCCTCCTTACTGCCAACGTTCCAATATGGCATACAATGAGACTGCAGGAGTCCTGGGGAATAGGAGATGAAGAGGGTGAAGAAGCACTGACCAAAAATCGCACTGACCAAAAATCACATTGACCTTCTGCAGATTATTACATTAAAAAAGAGAAAATAGTGTAATATGGTCTGGAATTGGAAATGGTCAGTTTTTTGTTTTAATCATGTAAGTCCTTATCATGCTGTAAAAAGCCCGGTTTGCTGAAGGAAGACAAGACGAAGCAGGGCATGATTTGGGTAAAATGCATGGGGAGGCCATGTCTTGGGCATGCACTGGCCTCCTGCCACAGGCTGTTTCCAGTGCTCTGGCTGGGTAGGGAAGGGGTGCTGCAGTCCTTGTGGCTTCACCTATTCAGTTTCTGGCTCCTCCACCTCCACTCTCTCCCAGTGTGGCAAAGCAAGCCAGCATGGGGCTGCCATCCCAGAGGATTAACCCTTTG
>VYZP01074300.1:316-15721 GCA_013400635.1 Hypocryptadius cinnamomeus
AACGAAGGTGCGCTAGGGATATCTCCCTGGCCTCAGAAGCAGGTGACACTGTCTTGTGCAGAAATCACTTACAACTAGGCACCTTTCTGACATGTTGCCTTCTCCACGGGTCTTTGGAATCAAGATATAATACAAGCCAGATGACACTTCAGAAGAATTGATGACTGCGATCACTGTATAGTTTTACACTAAGGTAGAGGTGCTGGCAATTAATTCCAAGGTCTAAATTCCCAGTTTCAGCCTCTTTTGATTGTAGCAACAGTGATTTTTTTCCCCATTATTAGTAAAAGGCCATGAGCTTTGTACTAACATAATGGTGCAAATTCTTCTCTGGACTTGCTTGTCTTTTCTTGATTTTACCTTGTTTTAATAATTCCTTAGGCATGAGGTCACTGTTGTCTATTTGTTTTACATTAATATCTGCAAATGCCATCTATATTGAAGGCCTGACAAACTGAAACAAACATTTAACAGCAAACAACAGCCCTTTCTGTCAACTAAGTTTGGGAAACACTGTTGTACTGGTTTCAATTTTTATCTGTGAGATGATGAGAAGGAAAGCGCCATGTGACATGAAAGCATCTCCCTGAAAAAGAGATGTTATTCTTGCTTAATGAAAAAGAAGGAAGAAGTGCTAGACACCACAGGGTAGATGAAACTACTTCTCAAATTCTTTTGTAATTCTGGATTGGAAACAATTTTTACTCTTATCCTTTTTAATGGAAATGTTGGCCACTCTAAAAAAAAGTACATGTAGAAAGTATAATATACAAAGAATGACTAGGGACTTAACCTTTAATGAGTAGAAAAAAATGCCTTTTTTGTTAAAAAAAGAGAGGGAATATGATGTTATGTACTTTAAAGGAAAGTACATAGATGAGTAAATTTTAAAGCAATATATGTTAAAGGCATTTAATTGTGATTTTTGAATTAAGGTAAAAACGTAGGTATTTTTCTGATATGTGACCCAACAGCAACTTTAGGTATGGAAACTCAGACAATACTATCTCTAGGAAGAGCCGCATAAAATAAAAGTAATTAAAATAAAAGCTCCATATCTTTTCTTTTCAGACCTGCAGTTCTAAAAATACTTGGTTAATGTTGGCTTATGCCTACAATGCATGTAAGCATGTAATTTAAAACAGGAAGAGAGTCTTTATTCCTATATAACTTTAACCCAAATTTCTTCTCAAAACTTCTTAGCAGGATAGGGGAATGGGTAAGAAGCACAGGTAGAGATTTGAACAGGTCCAAATACTGGTGAATGGTTTTATCATCTATCTTAGAGAAATCTCTGATCGTTGCATGCTGCTATTAATTCTGTCCTGAGTTTTATAGTTACCCTCTTTCATCGCACCAATGAAAATTTTAATGCTGAATGTAAGGTTCCACTTGGGAGGAGCAAATTCAGTAACTGCAGCATCTGGAATGAAGCTAAGCACCAGGATGCAAGACTAGATTCGATCAGCAGGTATTTTAAACAGCTAAAAAACCCACTGACAGGTAAATGTAGAAATTGAAAAGGGAATTTATCTAGCTAGGGATGAAACTGGAATATTTATTTTCTTTGATGATGAACTAATGAGGCAGTTTGTACAGTTTGTTGGAAAATTTGTTCTGTTTTACTGTTGTCATTCTGTTCCTTTGCGTATCTGGTACAAGATTGTCATGACTGAAGCAAAATAATTTTGAATTTCTTATAGTTGTGCATGGCTGAACTGCCTTTTTAGTTCTTTTGTTGCTGTTTCTTTTAGAATCTTTTTAATTTGTTTATGCTGCTGCATCTGATACAGATAACTGGTCTATGTTTTCCATGTCTTTGCATTGCATTCTGATGACTACACTGCTACCAGATAAACCAGGAGGTTTCAGCATACTGAAAGCACTACTTGCTTCATCACTACAGATCTAAGGATGCAAATTGTTAAAATTTAAAGCAATTTGTTTGTATAAGAACTATTTTTCCTACTTAATGCAATACTATATAGGCTCAATTTTTTGACTGTAATAAAATGAAAGAAAAATGCTTGTGGCTCTTGTTTCTAATGCATAGTGTTTCTTGTGCATATGTGACTTCTCCCAAAAGAGCTTTGTTAGGCTGCATACCTGTGCACGTTTAAAAGGGCACAAGGACACAATGGAAGGTGGAGAAATCCCAAGAGCTGCATCAGGAAAAGAATGCTCAGGAGAACCTTAGCCCTGGTGTCCAGAGGTAACTCTCATGTTCTGAGCCAAAAGAAATGGTTCTCCCATCATTTTACATCATTTTACAGAATAAGTTGGAGCCACAAACTTGGGGATTTGGGACACCTGTAGGGACAGAACATTTGAGGAATATACTACAATTATTATGGGATGTTTAGAGAAAGATAAAAAAGGAAGGGAAAGGGAGGAATCTCGGTGGTTTGGGGAAGAACAAACATGGGAAAAGACAGGATCAAGGGTATAAACAGGGACAACTGAAGTAAGCAGACTGCTGATCAGTACACTTGTCTGGCCACAATCCGTGCCTGAGCAGCAGTATGCTCCAACAAGTCATTAACTTCCATATCTAGTTATTTTCCTGGTCAAAAACCTCTCTCATCTGTGTGCACATGCATGTTTGGAGCACCTGGAGTTAGACCAGTGGCCAAAGGCTTGAGTGTTGGTGATGTCAGCACCTGAAATGAGTGCAGGTGTGCAGGTAAACATGTGGACAACAGCAAAGATCAAGCTGGGCTAGCCAGGAAGTAGTTGGGAAGGCCTGAGAGCCAGGGAAAGTTGTTTGGTTTTTTTTTTTTGGTTTTTTTTTGGTTTTTTTTTATTTTTTAAGGCTGGTACTACAGATGAGCCTGTGTATGGTATGTGTGCTCAGCCTTGCTATTGCTTGGACCTGTGCACCTGGAGCTGCAGCAACTTCACCTCTGTCAGATGGCTGGATTTGATCTCTCACTAACAAGCACATGTTTTTCTAACACCACATGTGGTCCAGGATTTGCAAGAAGAGGGAAATGGAAACAATCCACCACAGATAATAGATTTTTCAAATGTACTGCCTTTACAATTTACCAATTGTCCATGATGAAATTGTGATTTTTTCAAATTGTTGTTATATTTGAAAAATATTTAAACTTTAAAATGAACATGGTTCAGATTTTAACGTTCACAGTTTAAGTAATTACTTTGGGGTTTTGTCATTTGGCTTTTTTTCTTTAATTTCTTGAGAATATAAATACATGTTCTTACGTTGCTGACTTAGATCAAATTATTTTTTCAATATCTTTGAGCCATTTGGCTAGATCTAACAAATTGACCAAAGCAAATATATTATATATCTGATTCATTATATAAGACTTGATGTATTTTTATCTGCGGCTTCATAGCATAATATAGTGTTCAAAGACTGTCACTAAACTCCCTTAAAATGAAATTAATTTTGTCATAAACATATTTTGTTGCATCACAAAATAAGTCTGAGAACATGAAATTAATTTTCTACCAAGATTCACACCATCAAAATATTTTCCTAAATGAGAATAAAATTAGATAGTGTGGATCCAGTCAAATAGAATTAATACGTGATTAAACTGTGACCGCACTTTAAGCATATTTTTCTCTCTACTCACTCAGATACAATTACTATAACACTTACTGTTAAAATCATATTTCATTTTATTTTCATGTTTTAAAGACCATTGTTCTGATTATATATGACTTCTGAGTGAAACCAGCAGTAAGACTCATATTTAAACTTTTTCCGTTTTTTATTTTTGTTATGTTCTTAGGAACATAAAATGCTATCAGTTTTACCATAGTTAAATTTTCTACCTGAGCAAATCTACTGAGGGAGTGGGGTGGTTTTAACGAAGCTATTCCACAGTAGCTGAAGCCTGCTCCAGAGCTAAAACTGGCTGCTTCACTAGAATTAATGTGGTGCACATTTTCACTGAATAGTATTGAGGAGTTCCATTATAATTTATTCCTTTGTTTAAAATATCACTTTGAACTCTTGATGTTAAATATAAAGAGCACAACACACCACAAAACACTAATAAAACACACAGAAAAAATATCCCCTCCCCAAACCCCCCCAACCTAAGCAAACAAACACAGCAAACAAACAAGCAAACCCAAACAGCAAAACCCCTAGACCCTATTTTGCACATCCAACACCAGGGTTGGCTGCTAGGGTCACAACCGAAATACCAGTTGGGTTTCTTTAGTCATTTACATCACATTATCTGAATGATAATGTCATACCTGTGATACCTGATTATCTGAATGGAAGAGATATCACCTTTTGTCCAAAGACACAAGAACTTTCACAGTATTCATATTATTGTGAGGAAAACAAAGGAATATTTATTATTTTAGTTCAAGTGGCATTCCCAGGGAGCAGCAGGAGTGGATTGCCCCTGAAAGGCTCAGCATGAGGAGCCAAGAGCGACAGCAAGGCAAGCAGGGCAGTGCCCTCAGCAACAGCAACACAGACCCACAGCACTGAACAAGAGCCGAGGGGGTCTGGGGATGTCAGTCGGGTTCAACCACCAGCGCTCTGATTGCCAGAGAAGACTGCAGCAAGGTCAACACAGGTGGCCATGTCAACATGTCAGGATCACCATACAAGCTCAAGTGCAACTCCAGAGCATAGGGAGGAGGGGGACCAGATCCACACAAGGCTTCTCACAGCTCATTCTAACTCCTTGAACATAAATCTGATCCATAGTTACATAGGAGTGTCATATTATAGGTAAACTTGACCACCGGCTAATTCTCTGTGGGAGAGGAGACTGCAAATGAGGCTGTTGTTGCACTCAAGGCCATGGCAGACATTTTGAAAAGAAAACAAGATTAAATGGAATATCAGCATCGAGCCAGAAGCTGTCATAAAAGAAAATACAATCCCAAAGAAACCTAGGAACTCATCACTTCTGCTCCCCCAAATTCTGGGGATCATTTAATGATGCAATGCAGCAATGTTCCAAAAGCTGTTGTTGAGAGGAAATGTCTTGCAGTTTCTGCTACAAATACTAAAATACTTCATTTGCATTGGAAACAAATCAAAGGGCTTCTAGATATCCCTTGGATGGCTGTAATGGGAGTTGCCCCCATCAGGAGTTTCAACCAAAAGTTTGTGGTTGATTTCCCATAATCTACTGGGAAAATCTTGCCTTCACATCAGCATGACTTGGAGATAGAAGAAAGACTTCTGGGAAGATTGAAGAAGATTGATGCTGTTAAGCATTCATGTAGTACTATTATTGCATTTTTTTTATTGATTTCCTTAGAAAGAAATTTTTAAATAAAACTTAATCTGTTCTTTTGGTATTTTCACCCTAAAACCACTGCATTTGAGTCCAGCTAACCTAAAGAAAGTGTATCTTTGGAGTAATATTATTTAGTAGGCAAAAGATTCATCCATCATCTGGTTCAGACTTAGGCAAGTGAGGGGCTGAGGTGTCAGGAAGCCTTGTGCTCACGGGGTGGTGTGTTGCTTGGGAATTTTTTAACATGTAGCATCTTTTCTCAAGAAAAAATTCTCATTAGGTGCTGTGGGAGAAGGAAGCAAAGAGGCAGCTCATATCTCTAGACAATCCCCAAATTTTTTTCCAACATTATTTATGATGTGTAAAGAGAAAATTCACCACTCATGGTTATTTCCTTTGTTCAAATCAACCATTTAAAAATTTATGCTGAAACCAGTAATACATTTATCGCATATTTGAAAAGGAAAAGAAACAGACTGAAAATAAAAGCTATTTATGAAATCTTTATTTACTTGCTTAAGCACAATTTAACTTATATTCTGATTTATTTAATCTAATGCATCATTATTATTATTTAATAGGAGGAATATATTAGGAATGGAAATTTGCCTGCAAATAAATGAATGCTTAGTTATGGCAATGTCCAATTGAATCAGTTCTAACTGATTTGCATTTATTATGTCTCATAATTTTTAATAGAAATAAACTATATTTTTAAAGTTTTTAATCTCTAAAAATAATAAAGTATTTATGCAAAAATTGTCTCAGTACTTAAGGACATCCAGCCCAAGCTTCAACAAGCTGACAAAACTACAGCAAGAAGAGCTCTCAAGGCATGATTACGGTCTTGATTCATATATCCTGCTATATAAACAAAAAAACCTGCCCCTTTAATCAATTGCTGCATGCTTCTCAAAGAAATACTTGCATAAACTAATAAACTTTATAAACTCTTTGAAGCAATAATCAAGCATTTTAAATACAATTATACTACAATTCTGTTATTAACAAATTAAACTATTAAAAAACTCCACACCTGATTCTATGGTATGAACTATAAATCTAACCAGAAATGTAAATACTACAAAAGAACAGGTTTGCTTTTTAGTTATGTTCTTTATAGCAATTCAAAAAACCAATTAGGCAAATCCACCACAAGAGAAATATGTCTTCATAAAAATGCAGAGTTAAAATGATGAATTAAATTCTTATTGTTTCCTGTCATAAGATGAAACATGAGAAATTTATATGTATACTACTACCACTACTACTAATAATGTCAATTCCCCAGTAATTATTCTAATAATACAGGTTAAATATTTATTGTTTCCAAGAAATAAAGAAACGAAGAAAAAAGCTTCATGACGCTTCCAATGTCAAGCCTTAGGACTCCAGAAGCAATTATTAGCTGTATTAAGAGGTCTGCATCTGTTTTAATTTGATGGCTATTTTATTTCTTTATCTTTGCAGCCACTTTGTTTGCAATAGTAATTGAATGAAATATTTGAAGCAAATATCTAGTAATTTTGCCTTAAAATTACTAGATATTTGCTTTGTCTTTATTAACCATTATATTTTAATCTGTTTTGTTATTCTGTGTATAACATCCTCTGAATAACTTCTTATTACACAAAACAAATGTTTTTGCATATAAAAGTCATTAACATGAAAGTGTCTGTCTGTGGAAGAGTTTATTATGAACATTAAGAGTGCAATGGTATATTGTAAGAAACTCATGATAGGTAATGAAGGACGGATGCAGTCAAGAAATAAGTAATTTTCTCATATTGATTTTATACATGTCTTTAAATAAAATACTAAATTATGAGAGAGGAACAAACAGTTCAGTTCTCAGGACTGAGATACTATTTATACTACAACATTACATGAAGCTGCATGAAAGTTTTAAAAATTAATTAAATTCAACCATTTAATTTAGATAAAATGGTTTTTGTACACTTAATACATAAGCTTTTAAATTAATTTAATAAAGGTTAAAAGTAATACCAACCTAATCTATTTTCCTCATAAATAACTCAACCATGTCAGCAACAAACATGTGCCTTTGCTCTGTAATTGGTAAACTAAACTTATAAAGACTTTTAGGATTTAACTGTTGTTTAACAAAATAACTGTAGTGGGTTGATTTGGTATCAATAATTGCCAAAAAATAATTAACTTGTTAATTGGCATTTATTTTAGTATAGTGTTAGTTATCTAGTCAATTGCTAATTAAAATACTTAAACCATTCCTTTCAATTTATACAAATGAGATTATACTTTTATTACCTACTTCATTTTTAGATAATGATAGGGCAAGTAAATTTGTGTCCCTTATTTGTTGAACCTCGGCAATAACAACTGGTATTTTGTTAGCAGTGAGACATCCTTTTATCAAGAGAACATTGATGATGTGAGTTCGGCAACACGTGTACTTTAAAACTGAGGTCTGCCTTTGTACATGGTGGTGGTAACTGATTAGTCTTGCCTCCTCTTTATCTTCTCTTCTCTTCTCTAATCGTCTCTTCTCTTTTCTCTTCTCTTCCCAGAACTTTCCAGAACTTCCCTTCCCAGAACTTCCCTTCCCTCCATAAAATGCCTGCTTTTCTTTTCTGGAGAAGGTGTAGCATGCACACTGCAGCAGGATGCCACAGCCTGTGCATACCTCATCACCACAGATATACGCCATGGGAGAAGGCAGGGGCAGCAGCTCGACCTCCCGAGGCCCTGGGATTGCTGTCAGCTCCTCAGACCTGCCTCTGGCCCTGCCATTATAGGCTGTTTCTTTGTACTGGACTGACTGGAAGCTGGACAGAAAAAACACAGCCAAGCTTTTGGGCATCCATGCCCTTCTTCACGTCTAAAATAGAAGCAGTAAGTTTAAGGTAACAGCTCAGAGTCTAAATAGACATGCATCAGTTAGGCAATTTTTGAAAGAAAAGACTGTTCACGTTGAAAAGAGAAGAGAGGGCATGAGAAGAAGGAAGTAGACCAAGGGCAGTAATCTTGGACAGAGGAGAGTTTGAAAGAGAGGTTGTTTGAAACACTGACAGATTAGGGAGAAAGGAAAAGTTAGTAAATAATCAATTGTAGAACAAATCACTAGCAGCTTTCTGTATTTTGTACTCAAAAAAATGACTGAGGAGGAGGAGAGATTTTTTTTTTCTTTTCTCTTCTAAGCCTGAGTGTTCAGAGGTGGCTTGACTGTTTCTTTGAGAAGTATGTATGTCTTGACAGCAGACTTTCATAAACAGCAAAAAAAATTTAAAGTACTAAAGCTGCTGTTGAAGTGGTCTGAGGTTCCTTTGGATTTTGGCATGCAGAGGTCTTTTATGACACGGTCATACTTTACAGTGTATGGCATTAGAAACTAAGTTAGAAGACACTGCCAGCACTTTTAACCAATGTAAATAGGATCCAGGCTTAAACTTTGATTATATTGACATAAATATCCATCATAACAGCTGAAAATTTCATTCTAAATAACTGCATAGAAAAATGTCATGTACATGGGGAAGGGGTTTCAGTGGTTAAAATGTCAATTTTCTTATTTCTTGTATTGTGCAGATTGCTAATCATGTATGAAAAAACTCCGAAAATAATATCATATATTAGCAAATGGGATCTTTGTGTAAAACCACATAATGATAAGGAACTTAAAAGGAAGGAATTATATTATCCTGAATAACAAGGAAAAATTGGTGATCTGGAGACCTGCTGATCAATAAGCTAATTATTTGAATAAAGATAGCATTGGCTGCTCAGATCTCATATCTGTTTTTGTAAACATACCTCTGTCTTGACAGACAAGCTGTAATATTTATCTTGGGGTCAGCAGAAGTTGTAGGGTTTTTTGTTTGTTTGGGGTCTGTTTTTTGGAGAGAAAGGTCATCTCAGAAGTTCCAACTGAACACAACAAGAACAAAAATGTAACAAGAGACAAGGTGGGAGGAAAAATCAATTCACTTAGGAAAAAGAAAAGCCTTTTTTTGGGGATATTTGAGGATTTCTTTGAGTGGACCAAGATTAATAATTTAGGATTATGGCTAGGTGAAAAACATAAAAATTTTTTCCACTGGTCTTATGTATATTGGTATCACTTGTAGGAAGCATGCATATACACATATGTCAGTTCATCTTACCAACTGAAGAAATTTAAAAGAGATATGAAAATATAATATAATTTTTGCTTACTTCATGTTTAAAGGTAATAACATTTATAAGTCAGAAAAACATTGTCATGAAACTGTGTCTGTCATACAATATGAAAAAAAATAGTTGGATTCCATTCTTTTTACTTTTAAGATAGTATAGGGAATTTTCCATGAGGGTTTTTTTGTTGTTTTTTTTTTTTTTTGTGTGTGTGTTGAGTCTCGATAACAGGGTAAGGATTACAAGATTTAGCAGAAAGGATATGCATTGAAGAATATTCGGGTCTAATTTTCAGCATGCATATGCAAATATATCTTGTGAACAAGAAACTGTTATTTGTCATGGTGTATGTTATATGCATGTTGAAAATTTATATGAATAGTTAAACAGGACATTCAAAGCAGATCATGGGAAAATAATTTAGCAACCTGTGGCTGAATGTTGTATAAATAATATTGCTATAATCTTTTATGTCTTCTCATGTGTTTGAAGTGGATGCACGGTCTTTGTTTATATGCTTGTTTATGAGATGCATCATCTT
Organism: Hypocryptadius cinnamomeus; assembly: GCA_013400635.1. NCBI lineage: Eukaryota > Metazoa > Chordata > Aves > Passeriformes > Zosteropidae > Hypocryptadius > Hypocryptadius cinnamomeus. The sequence continues at coordinate 10,256 of VYZP01074300.1, forward strand.
GGGAAGAAAGATTTTCACTGCTTAGTGAAAAGTGATAAGTACCATTGTCAGCAAAGGGCTAAAGGCAAATAGTATAGTGGTTTGTGGATTACTCAGGTTCTCTTTTACTAAGTGTCAGTAATTGAACAGCTGTTTCCTATGCATACTAAAGTTCAGCCAAAAGGATTTGTCAAGCAAATCAGCCAACAGAATATTTCCGTAGCTGAATTCTCAGGAAAAGAAAAACTCAAGTGTACTGTGCTGGATGCGAAATGTTCAGAAAAACATTGGAATAATCATTATACAAATTGGAGGGTGGGATAAAAGCCCTCGTACTGTAATAGCCAAATTATGAATGAAGCTGAAATGGCTTCTTTTTTCTGTCAAGCTTTTTTATAATGGATTTAATGTCTTTCTAGAAAAAAAATGTAATATACAGTACAAAATACTTTTAAGCTGTTGAACAGCCAATAATACCAATTTACGAAAATCTTTATTTACCTAGCAATAGCTAGCTTTGTTCATAGTTTTACATCCAGTAAATAAGGCCGACTTCTGTAGCACCAGAATCAATGTATGTAACTGAATTTACAGTGCAATAACTTTTTTAAATATCTAAAATGTGATAGATACATCTCAATTAATATAGTTATCAACCAACCAAATGGAGCACAATCAATTTAAAATATATTAGAAATTAAAGGTCTAATCCTGAATTACTTACAGGATCAAAAATCAAGGTGGACAGTGGATAGAGGGAATTTAGCAGTGGTAAAACCAGCAGAGTCAATAGTTCAATAAAACAGATATGAAAGTGAAGGCATAGATTCATCCCAGTCTTCCAAAATGTGTGTTAAGTATGTGGAGTGATAAAATAAAATTGCAAATTTTATTTGGTATGTTCATACTAAGAGGCTTGGCTATGAATCTGAGAAAATTTACCTCAAGTGAAATAGCTGTCAAGCTATGCTGCAAAAGAGAAATGAATTTTTTTAGAGCAGGTGTGTGTAATTATTATTTATGTGACATCACAGAAATGCAATAGTTACAAAAGATGCCGGATTAAGTCCCCAGATCAAATAAGGAAACTAATTTGTAATCCAAGATTTACTTCCAGTAATAATAGTTGCAGGAAAAAAAGTCTATTTAACCAGAAGGTCAAGGGAGCAATAAACTGAGGTAGTTTTATTGTCCATGTTTTTGGAATTTTTTGGTTTTTGTTTTTTTGTTTGTTTTGGTTTTGGCACCCTTTTGTCTTCAGATTCCTATTTGCTTTATTCTGAGGAAGGGTTTTTTGATTGGCTGGGGTTTTTTAATGTTTTTATTCATGCTTGCCAAGACATTCATTTGAACACAACTATCACTTCCATGCCCTAAATTTTTATTTTTACTGCATATTTTGGCTGATAGCTTGATAGCTGCATCTATATTTTCCAAAATAAAGGCACTCAATGCATTGAACAACACCTCCTGTTGTGTTCCTCACAATAAATTATTATTTTCTTGTATGTTTTAAATACTCAGAAGTTCATCTGATTAAGCATATCTGCTTTGTTATTTGAGACAAAAACAAACAAGCAAATAAACAAAATTATATGGCCAATGATTAAGCCCATGCATTTAAAAATTCAGACAAATTATTATTTTTTCTTTGAATTAAAGACAATTGTTGTGCTATTAAAAAACCATTAATTATTATAAAATATTTTAGGCCAAAATAATATATTAAATCAATTATAATTTGCAAAGCTATGATTTAAAAGTAACACTTCAGAAATAACTTTAGGAAAGTTATAGTTCCACAGTGACAGGAAAATGAAATGCAGGACTCATCAAAGCATCATTAAATATAAATAATAAAAAAGTCATGGTAGTAAAGGCTGTTTTTTAGAATTTAATATTAGTTTTGTGCTATACCTCTGTTTAAACACCTACAGAAACAGTTCCTACAGCAGTGACTTTAAACAGTATTTGTTATTCTGAAATTGGATTTATTTTAGTATTTTCAAATTGTGTCTACAGTCACTAAACTCAGTCCTGTCATCAAAAACATAAGAACCTAATACCATGAGAAACCTTAAGTACCTTGATCTGTGACTAGTTGATAAAAAGAACTCCCAGCAGATTTGGGCATGTTTGGAATAACAGACAAAGCAAGATAACGTCAGTCATCTCGAATGGTGCTCTACATGTAAGTATTCTACAGCAGGGAAGTTGAACTGACCTCTAGAATTTGAGCTATGTAAATTGTTTTCATATATTGAAAAAAATAGTGATTTTTTTTATTCAACCAACACTTGCAATTAAAATATTCAGCATTTCTCGACCATTTGGCTAGATTTTTATTTTTAGAAATGAAAAGTACTTTCAGCAAGTACTTTGTTTTCATTGCCCTCTCTATGACCTTCATATGGACAGCCTTCCTTTTTTTTTTTTCTTTTGTGGATGCGTTTGAATACTTGAGTTTAAATAAATGCATTACAAACTTGAGTGGAATAAGGAGAATTAAGAGGTCATAGGGAGGGATAAGGATATGAAGTTGTTTGTAAATATCTGCAGTACATACACTTAGAAAACAATCTCAAAGTAGATCCTAGAGGCATAATTAAGAAAATGGGATAAAAATGAACAGTGGAAAAAAGTTAATATTAAGGTAAAGCCTCCAAGAAAATTGTGTTCTATTACTCTGTTGAACAACAGAATAAATTTTCTAGAAGTGGAGGAATTTTGCAGCACTTGAGTCAGTTAAAGTGAGACTGGACAAAATACTTGTGTGATAATTTGGTGAAGAAACTTATTAGGTGACCTAATAAATCTTTCCCCTTTTCTAATATTTTTTTTTCTATAGAAGGATAATCATTATGAATTCCTATGTATCATTTTTATTATATTGCTCTAAATTATTGTGACTGTATTATTGACAACACACATATATTCATTATTCCATTAAATAATATTATTTAGCTTAAGCATTAAGTTTTTTTTCGAATAATGTCAGCAATATTCTGTTGCATCTGCATTTATGTTCTATTTGATTATGCAAGATAGAGAGACTCCCTGACCCAAGGAAGTTAAGAAGGTAATAACAAAGGCATATGCATCAATCAACAATGTATAGGAATTAAATGTTCTGCTAGTCAATAAGACAAACACTATAAAGTATTTTAGGATTAAACAACTATTATTTTTCTGCTCAGCTTCAGTTTTTTATTTTATTATAATGTGAAAAACAGATAAAACTGTGCAAATTAATACATCTAGAATGATATTTTATAGCTATGTTTAATAGATATACGTATACTTTTTTTTTGCAAAACTGGTACATGCAAATGTGTGCTCAGCATCAGTTTGGAATACACAAGTAATTGTTTCTATTCAGTACTAAATTGTTTCTTTTCAGTAATAATGAGATTTCTTGTTTTGATCTCATCAGAATTAATTTTTAAGGCCTTTAAAAAACTGCTGTGAAACACAATGACATGAGGCTAATCAGGTCATTCTTTTACATATGAAATAGCTGTGAAGTACATAGTACAACATATAGTACCTCACACTCAAGACTGTAAGAGATTTACCTTCTTTTCTATCACAATGCCTTTTTATAGATAGAATTTTTTTAAGACAAAAACAATAAAAGTACGGGTTTATTTCCTTTCTTTATTTATTTTTTCCATTAAGCCTGACATTTCTGTATAGTTATGATCTGGAAAATAGTCTAAAATATCATAGCACATGATTTTGATTAATCACGTTGTTTATCTTAGCTATTTTTAACAACCGGACTGCAAACTGGGTTTTGCTGCAATTCGTTGTTATTGGCTCGAGTATTTCTGTAAGAGTATTGTGGGTCTCTTGAGATCAAGAACAGTATAGAACTGAGAGTAAAGGATAGCCCGTATTTATATTAGTCTTTGTGGGTCTTGCAGCTCAATGACCCTGCACTTTACCAACAACGTGTATTAATGAAGTCAAGATCAAGGTTCCCACTGCCTTTATAAGTCAGGGTATTTATTAGGCCCGGAACATTCAGAGTGTAATATCTCTCTAAGCACAGAGCTGACTTCAGCCTCTGTAGTTTGTGGTAAGCAGTCATATGCTAACTACCTTTTGTCTTTCAAAACTTTCCTGAGTAGTGAATAGACTATTACCCATCCTGCTCAAGTGGGGACATCTAGAGCCAGTGGCCCAGGACCATGTCCATGTGGGTCTGGAATGTTTCCACAGATGGAGTTCTCACAGGTTGTCTGGGCAGCCTGCACCAACATTCAGTCATCCTCAAAGTAAAAAAAAGTGTTTACAAATGTTCAGAGGGAACCTCCTGTGTTTCAGCTTGTGCCCACTGCCTCTGATCATGTCACTTGGGACCACTGAAAAGAGCCTGGATATATCTTCTCTGCATCCTTCCTTCAGGTATTTATACACATTCATAAGATTTCCCATTAGTGTTCATTTCTCTAGGCTGAACAGTTCAAGCTCTCTCAGACTTCCCTCATATGTGAGGTGCTTCAGTCCTTTAATTATCCTTGTCATCCTTTGTTGGACTGTTTCCAGTATGTGCATGTCTCTTTTGTGCTGAGGAGCCCAGAAGAGCTGGGCTCACACATTACTCCAGGTGTGGCCTCACCAATGCTGAATGAAAAAAAGAAGGAACACACAACCTCCAACAGAAGGCAGTACTTTTTTAAAGTACCCAGGGTACCATTAGTCTTCCTCGTGGCAAGGGCATAGTGCTGGCTCAGGTGGAACTTTGTGCCTACCAGGATCCCATAGCCCTTTGGATGGCCCCTAGCATATATTTGTACCTGGCATTGTTCTCATGTGTATGACTTTGCATTTCTCATTGAACTTCATGAAATTCCTTTTGGAACACACTTATTTCCTTTGATTAGTCTTGTTTCATCTTTCTCATGTCTTCTTGTTTTCTGTTGTTACAAGTCAAGCACAAGGGCAAAAGATAAAAACAAGCAGTAGTGGAAAATTACAATTTAAGCTATATCAGAAGGAACCTATATAATGAGCAGTGTATGTGGATGGAGATGTATGTAAAGACAAAGCATGATGCTATTAAAAAGCCTTAGTGAGGTGTGAAAATGGAAAGAACCAGTGAAAGTTGTACTGAAATTCTGTGGAAGACATGAAGGAAGTTAATAACCAGGTACTGTTCTGTTGGAGAAGAAGACAGTGTACTCAGTAAATGACAGCTTTATCCATCTTCCTTTATCAGTAGTACTAGTTGTTTTCTTTCACTAGAACAACATATGCAGAAATGGAAGAATATCTCAGCAAGAGTGGCCTTTTCTCACTCTATTGTTGCTTTGGAAAATAACAGAGAAAAAATGTAGGAAACAGATTACACTTGCCTAAATTCTAATATACAGATATGAACATCAGTGCAAAGAAAGCCAACATATACAAATACTTTCACCATGTTTGAGGCACATGGTTATAGATTGAGTCTATTTTTTTATTTCAATCTTTGTGGCCTAT
>VYZP01074302.1:9270-21544 GCA_013400635.1 Hypocryptadius cinnamomeus
CTCCCCGCCCCCGCGGAGCTCCGCCGTCGCCCCCCGCCCCGGCTGCAGGAGAGGGGAGCTGTCCGCTCCGCATCCCTCCATCCCTCCCCGCTGCTGCCCGGTGCCGGCGCCGAGGCGGCCGCCGGGCCAACTTGTTTCTCCGGGTGTCACCTGGCCGCTGCCACCGCCGTGCCCCCGCCCTCGGCAGGGTGGTCTGTCCCGGCGGTCGCCCCGCGGAGGGCGGTGGGGCGCGGCGGTGTGCCCCGCCCCGGCGCTGGTCTCCCCTCCGGAGCGCTGGACGCCAGCTAATCGTTTTTGTATCAATTCACGAAAGCCTTTCCCTCCTTACTTAGAAAGGTAGTCAGGCTAATGTGTTTTCTTTCCATGCAATTTTCATCTTCTCTGACATTGTTTCCTTCATACCGAGTACCACTTGCTCTGCTTTGGTTTGGGTACGTTCTGTTCTGGTTCCTAGGTGCACACGGTATGGGTAGGGGTTCAGCACTCTCTTTAAAAGTTAATTTTGCCTATCAAACTCTACTAGGTACAGTAGTAAGAAAGTGACAAAGAATGTTAATATTTCTTTTGTTTCTAGCCTTCTGAAATAAAGATATCAAACGACTGCTAGCTTCTGGTAGTCAGTATAGTAAATAAATTAGATGTAGTCATTGGAATGAGCCTTTATGGCACTTTCAACAATCTGTAATTCAATCATCTCTGATACAAGCTGCCTTTTGCTATTATTCATCAGACCCAGCTGAGTGATTTCTGTCAGATGGGAAGCGGTAGAGAGAAATCTCTAGGTAGATGTAACTGGAAAGCTTTCCGAGTCCTAAATGAGCACAGAAAAGCACTTGGCCACAATCTCAAGACAGATGTTGGCATCCAAATAAATCATTTCATTTGATTGTCTGGGGGATGTCAAGTTTTATTTTCCTTATTTAATAGCCATTTGCGTGTGAAGAAGTAGCTCTGTCTTTATTACCTTGTAAACTCAATGCAAAACGTTGTAGTGAAATAATATTTCACTGTCTCTGAAACAATATTTTCTGTACAAAGGTCAGTAGAGTAGTTTTAGATACTCATACATGTTGTATACGACGAGTAGACTCCGAATCTGCAGCGGTGATATTGATCCTCAGAGCTGCTGTGCAGCCTGCCATCCATGTTGCATGTTAATCTCTTACGCGCTGTTTAAATTGCTTTATTGTCCGAGAGAGAGTTACTTCATCCTGAGAAAGGGAAGATGGTGCTTGCAGACCCAAGGGGAGTTTCCTTTCCCTGGTGAGTTAACATCTAGAGTTACAGATGGGCAGTTGTTTTAGGAGTGTCCCTGAAAAAGGGAGGGGGAAGCTTTTGGGTACAAGGACAAGTAGGCAGTGAACTAATTTGCTTTGTGAGGATGTGAAATGACATCTCCTGCCATGCTTAAAAAAACCTGCTCAGGAAAAGCGTAAGGAGGTTGCACATGTGTCTAAAATAGTATTTTCTTGTCTGTCTTGGAAACAAATGACCTGATTTTATGTCTTGAGTCAAATATATATCTTTTTTTGTTCCAAGCTTTTTTGGGTTTTTAGTTCTATTAGTAGTGTCTGAGGGAAATATACTTTAATGTGGTATATTACTTGGCTTGTCGTATAGTTGCTCAAAATTTGCATGCATACAATTCATAAATTGAAACTATATAGCTTAAAAACATAGTGTAGGCAGCTTGAGTGAGAAGAGATAATTTCAAAAAGAACCACAGGGCATAAGATAATGACATACTGTAGGAAATAATCATACTCCTGCACTTGCAAAAGCATGAAATGTTCCAGTGTAGCCATTTCATACAAGCCAAATTTCCCTTCACATTAAGAGCGTCTAAGTGAGCCTTATTAATGTTTGATGTGAAAGATGCTAAATCCATTTTAAGGTTTGATACTGGAATTTAAAGAGGTAGCTCACAGACTAACAGCAGTTCTAATACTTCCTTAAAACAAATGTAAAAAAAAATCAGTTGCCATGTATGCCATAGGAGTACAAGTGGGATATAGCCTCCTGTGTAACACTGATGGGCAAGAAACCCTTTAAAACCATATAGAACAGTGTTTGATTTAACAATCTGAAATGTTTTCCTACCTTAATCATAACTTAAATCAGATGTAAGAGATGACCAAGAAGATGCTAAGTGTTGGTTAGTGTAGCAAAGGTGTGAGATAAGGGAAGGTTCTGTTTGTCAGAAACCTAAGGGGAAAAAAAAAAAATCTATATTCTTCCAGCTAGCATAGAGACACCGGAAACATAAAATCAATTTTTATGGTCTTTTGGCAGGGTTGGCTGTAATAAGTGAAAAGAAGGAGCAGCTTAGTGTCTTGGCAGAAGTTTTTAAGCCACTCAGCTGTACAGAACTCAGTTAATTGATGTTTCTTTACATGAAAATGAAGCTCTTATTTAGCATATTGTTGTCTTTTCCTGTCCATTTAGCAGTGTGATTACAATTTAAAAAATATTTGTATGTAGTTTTATGTTTGCACACGTGTTTAAACACGCAGATAAACACTTTACTGGCAACTGCTTTCTGAATAAAGGGTGCATGCAATCTCGTATTACATGCTGTGGAAGAGACATTAAAGTTTGTAATGCAAATGGAAAGGACAAGAAAATATTTCTGCATATCTGGAAGAAAAGCATGGAGGGATTATTATGCATGGATACCATGATCTCCTTCCCTCTGCTGGTGATGCCTATATAAATACGCAGTTTCACTTGATCGTTTAATTTTACTTTGATTCTCTATAGAATGTTTGCTTTAGACATAACTCTGTATCTAGGAAAAAAACTTAATTAGAAATACAGATAAGGGAGCAAACTATTAATTTGTGTTTACTGCTGACATTTCCTAAAGATACTCGAGGTTAAAATAAAAGCATTTGCCAGACTAAGTAAACAAAGCATTAGGTTAACAAATATTTTCGGTATCGTTACGTACGAATGTCATCTTTGCTAGAGTAGGCTCTACTCCTCTCTCATACACCCCAGTAAAAGTGGAGGTGGTTATACTGTTACTTCTTTTACAGAAATACCAGACATCAAGGTAGAATGCATTAGGAGGAGGACAACTGACAAGGGTTTTTCATGATTTCTTCTGGTGATAGGCTAAGAGCAGGCTACAGGCAATCTCTTTCAGGGACTGCATGGATTAGCTGAGCGATTTGTGCAGCAGCGTGTGGAAAAATTTTTCTTGTTTAAATAAAAAAAAGAAGTAAAAATATTTACTAGTACTAATTTTTTCTTTGAGTCCTGCAATGACTGAAAGCTGGATAGGAACTGTAATAGGAAGGTTTCGTTATGTACTACTTTTGACAAATGTCTAATCAGTATGTTTTAGAGGCTGGCTTTTCTCTTCTGTTGTTTTCCCTAAGAAGCTAAAGGAGGAGCACATGAATGGTTTATGAGAGAGCTGACCATTTTTCTTAACCTGTTTTCTTATCACTGACAGTCTGGAGGTATTTCCCTGAAACAGAAGGCACTGAACACTTCTCCTTCTCCATACTAGAGGGAGTGGTGTTGCCATCTTCTAAATTCTCAGAGAATTGCAAACTCGGGATGCCACTTCTCTTTTCTAGATATCCCTAAATAGGCTCAGAGAAATCTATCAGAATATGAAATAAATCTGGAATGTTTCCTGTGCAGTGTAGTTATCTGATAAGCTTCTAATATTCATAATATCTTTTTAAATTGAGAAGATTTAACAAATTTTAAAACAGTCACAAGAAAGTATCCAAATAATTAATCATCTCTGAATTATTACAGTTATATAAAAATTTCAGGAAAATAAAATTTTATTTAGGAGTGGCTAAACCTAATTTGGTTCTTTTAAGAATGATGTCTGTAAGTTTCCTGGACACTATTCAGGATTTATGGCCAAATGTATTGTGGTAGCTTTAATAATGTAGCCATAGCTATAATGACTATTTAGTAGTCATTATACTACTAGCTGCTCAGTGATGTTTTAAGGAATTGTTTTAAGTGATTAAAAATCCACTTACAAGTTCTGTTTTGTACCTTTATCTTAAGGGTATTGTTTTTCTGTAATCGTGTGGTTGAAAAATCAGTGTAGCAGTTGCAAATGGGAAAACTGGTAACTATTCCTCAGCTTGGCTCAGAGACATGAGTTTACTCATGAACTCTCATGTCTATGTGTTTAAATAACTACGTAGATAGTGCAGTTAAAAATAATGGGAGTGCTTTTGTGCAAAGCACTGTGGAAATAAAGATTCCTTGACAAATAGCTTATCTGGTTCATGGTAACAGTCATGCTTTTCCTAGAAAATAAATTTGTGTACAGATGAACACTTGATCCAACTCTTATTTAGAAAACTTAATGACCTCTAGTAGCATGTCGGGGGTTTTATTTTTGTTTGTTTGTTTTTTGTTGCTGTTGTTTTATTTTGGTGGGAGTTTTTGTTTATTTGGTTTGGGTTATTTGTGGTTGGGTGGGGGTTTTTGTGTTTGTTTGTTTGTTTGGGGTTTTCGTTTGTTTGTTTCTACTTCTTTCCAAAGCTATGGACAGCATTTCGTTATAAACATTTATTTCTAGGATAAAGTACTAGAGTTGGGAGGAATTCTTAAAATATGTGATGATACAGATAGAGACTGGGAGGGTTGTATTTTTAATTTTTTTACAGGATAAGGTGATAAGAAAAACTTAGTGGTATGATGTGTTGATAGAAGACACAATATACTGGCAAATAGTTGAGGGTTAAAGAATGATAGTGTAATGCATCCCAATCAAAAGAGTTTTGGAACTTTTTTTTTGAGTTAAAAAAGGGCTCTTTGTGTTTCTTGTTGATAATGTAAGTTTTGTGTTTTGAATTCAGTAAGGCATTTTATTTAGTTCAGGGTGATGTTCCAGTTGTAAAAATAATACTGTAGAACAGGACTATTGTCCATGTGAACAGATTTTTTTTTTTTTCCTCATGTAATAAATTGCAGAACAGATAGTGTATGGGGAGTTGCCATCTCCATTATTCCGATTCTTTTCATTACCTTTGACAATGATCTGGAATAAAATACAAAATCCATATTCATGAGAATACTTCTGGGTTTTTTGGGCCAATTTTAATAAAGTTGGAAAAAGTGCTATTGTAGACTGATTTCATTTGCTTTCTCATTCTACATCTGAATGTATTTTAACAAAGTGCACTGTAATACTTCTGGCTACTTCCAGTTTAAAAAAAAAAAAGTGATTCCCCCCTAAAATACTGGTTCTGAGAAGGATTAGGGGTTACAGCCAGGTAATGTGATCTGCTCTTATTTCAAAGGGAAAAGAAGCTGTATGCAGCTGTAAACACTGACTGACTGGAGTGTTGAGAGTAGAAGAGGTGCCTAACTCAGAGAGGATGGTGGACTAGAATTAGTTTAGAGGAGGGACTTGAGTTGGCTCAATTGAGATGCATCTAGTCTGTCTCCTGATGGGACTCCTAAAAGCTTACTGTTCTCTTTGGGAAGCTGGATATGCTGAAAGGCTCCTTGATCCCCACACAGTGAAAATACCAGTATTAAGTTGTGCCCTGATATGTAGAAGTTCACTCAGCAACCTGGTTGGGCACACAAGCTACGAGAGCCCAGACAGAAACGAGGTATCAGTGTTTTGTCCATCGGGTAGCAAGTGTATCAGCCGCCTTACTGAGCAGATGACACCTTTCTACTTGAAGTCTGTAGATTAGTATTTTCTTTTCTTTTAACTAGACCAGGTACAAGTTCTAGATTTGATGTTGAAATTGCTGGATTTGTGATTTGTGTTAATCCTTGAGAATGGAGAAGGTAATCGCCTGTCCTTTTGACCTAAAATCACCAACCCATTGAACTTGCTGCTATTAACTGCTATTGTGTCTCTTGGATTAAATAGCATTTGTTGTAAAAGATGTGACATGTTGTGTAGTGTGAAGAGGTTCTGTCTGAACTTCCTTTAAGCTGCCCTTGTATGTTATAATCCTATTTCATCCATTGTAACTGACGAGAAATTTTTGTTTATTTATCTAACTAGTGTTAATCTTTGAGACCTAATTTAAAGCCCCTTGGAGTTGCTAACTCTTCTTTCCATTTATTTTGTTCCTCTGATGTGTCCTAAAACTATAAATTGTGCTTATTAGTAGGTACTTCACTTAAAAAGACAATTCCTGTTGCTCTTTGAGATGTGGGAGTGCCAGTGTCCTGTGTTTCATTGTTATGGCCAGGATTTGTGTAAATAGGCTTTAGTTTCCAGATGCCCATCAGTCAGATGATACCAGAAAGATGGTCTTCAGTCAAACGCATTCTGGGTTTGGAACTGTCTGTGCAGGTAGCAAACCTTTCTTGCTGTCATCTGAACCAGGGAATCCTGTCATGATTCTGCTTTGAACCAGGATAAACTTGTCTTGATTAGCATCTTCCATGTGCTCTCCATGTGTCAGGATTTGGACAGTTATTTGGTGGTATTGGTAAGAAGACAGGTGTCTCTGATGAGAGGGCTACCTTTGAGAGTGTACTCCCATTGAATTGCCAAAGATGTCCTCGAGCAGTGCTGCTGAGGGTAGAAGGCAAATACGATTTTTGACAGCAAGTGGAATATTGGTTGAATTGCAGGATTTCTAGACCCTGAAATTCAAGTTCATGTATGTTCTAACGGCTCAAGTATTTAATTAAAGATCTGTCTGTTATACTCTTGCATTTGATGTCTGTATCTGGGACATACTAATATTTCCTTATGAAAAGCCTGACAGTAGGTGCCTTTCTTTTTAAGATTTTTGATTTCTTCATATTTTTTTTCATATGCTAATAACAAGCAGTTACCTTGCATTTGCTCATCATCTTTGACTTTCTTGCTTCATGCTTTGTTAGCTTACTCAGCTGCTAGTTAGAGCAGAGAAACACCAGGCAATATCCATGTGACCTTGACAGAGGTCACTTACTTCTTCATGATGTGCTAGAGCTGTGTAAGACCTTTGCTGTTATTATCTTGTATATTTGCTTTATTTATGTAAATCTTGCATTGGAGGATTGATCTGTTTGGGGTTTTTATTAATGTGTATTTACTGCTTTTTTTTTTTTTTAGCTTACTGAGAAAATGCTGATAGTGAAAAATTGAAGTAAAATCATCTGGGACAAAACCACCTGAAGTCACATGCTATAGTTTTTTCTTGTTGAAAATTTGTCATTTTCAAAATATACGTCTGCTTTTAATAATGACTTGGGCTTACTTTAATATTTGATATGCAAATATTTGCTTTATAAATTGTACACTGGCTTATAATTGTGAGCTGTTTACTCAAAATCAATTATTCTTTATAAATACTGCTGAAAGTTGTGTTATAGGGTGAGCAAGGCATAAAACTTGCTATGGAAATCAGCATTTTGGAAGAATAATAGTAATGAATATTTTGTCTTTATATCAAGCAGCTAGAGCTCAGATTTTTGAATTCAACACTGCTTATTCATGTACTATCAATTAGATTCTAAAGCAAAAACCAGCTAAATGTCCATTAAAGATCTTTTGCAGGCATAGGAGGGGCTGTCTGCACTGTTATTTAAGGATTCAAACGAATCCCAAAAGCCAAAATGTTTTTCTGCCTTTCCAGATGTTTGTGTTGAAATGTGGCTCTTAGAATGTCTGTGTGCTTCAGCTACTTTTAAAACAACATATAAATTCAGCAATGTTTACTGATTTCACAGAGCAAAGCTACATTATCTACTGGAGGGGATCAACACCTGCCATTCCCTAGTCTGTGGTGTCACTGTGGCTCCTTCCACTCTGTTCTATGACTCTTTCTGTGATGAAGGAAAGTAACCTTTCTGAGGAGGTAAAAATCCAACCTCTTGGCGTAGTTTGCAGTGTTGGCTTTAGGGGTTTCAAGTAGGTAAATGCGTAAGTCTGAAAGGATGAACTCAAGGGTGGACAAAAGGTCATGAGTGGATATAATGAGTGCTGAACCTACTTGAGATTGTTATAGTTAACAAGTTGTTTAAGGTTTTGTCTTCCAGTAAGTCAAATATTGGCTTTTTCATGGGTCCTTTTGGGATAAGTATATTGATCATTCTGAATACTTTAGGGATTACACTGATGAAGTAATACAAAAATTTATCCTCAAATGGTGAAAAATATTAGCTCAGCCTGTCCTACTTATAGTTGTAGTGCTGTTAAGATGCTTACAGGTAGTTGCTTCAATCAGACTTAGAGGTAATTGTATTGAATAAATTCTAGGTACAAAATTTAGGAGATTGTATAGTAAATAGTGTAGAACTGTGCTTAGTGTTTACCTTAAGCTGTAGTATTTTAAAAAAAGAGTAGGGGAATGTACTGAAACTTTTCCACTCCCAAAGACCATCAGCAAGTTTATTGACTGTGGTTAGTCAAGTCAAGCTGTTGTCCCATTATTATTGGCTATATGAGTTTTCTGTGCTTATGTGTAGCAAGATTAGGAGGAACTAGAAGTAATGGGCTTAGCAGTGAGGTGTGTGAGTGGAGAGGCTCTGTGTTGTTCCATGATGGTCAAACATTCCTTGCCTGTTGCTGCAGAGATAAAGATGATCTACACAAACTCTGCCTAGCAGAGTCAGAACTAAACCTTAGCTGGCTGGTTTCAGCAAGTTAGTGCCTAAGACTAACATGTAATAAGCATATTCACCATATGGGACAGCCCCCTTGTACATGTGGATACAGTCACAGCATGTACAATTGCTATGAGTTGTAGTAGTAGTAAATACATGTGAGTTTTTCCCTAGATAAGGCACCGAAAGAGAGCCTGAAATGAACATGTGCTAAAATTTTTCCTGTTACAAAACAGCTGCTTCATGCCATGTTGCTTTTTCTATTGGACTTGGTCTAATACTGCTCTTCCAATTCTGGCTCACTTACACTAGGATTCTTGTTAATGTATTTCTAGTGAATCATAGTTTTTTTAGATGAACAGAATTATGTCCCAGAAATACAGTTCTATTTTTTTTCCCTTCAAAGCACTTTTATAGTTGAGTTGGAAGACTGCATGAAAAGTCACTTATTGTCACCATCACTTGAAATAGCTAGTTAGGCTTTTTTAAACCTGTTTACCTGTTTTGTTTTTGTAGGCTGCTTGCTTGCAGCAAGCAGGGGAAAAATCAAAAGCAAACATCATAATGTGTGGTGACCATGTTCTTTTTTTTTTGTTGTTTGTTTTTTTTTTGTTTTGTTTTGTTTTATATTATTTTTATGTATGGATGCTGTGTTAACACATGAATTCCAAATGTGGGCTGTAACTGGTGACAGCTGTTTCATCAAGAGCTGCTTCATGTTTGCGAGTAGCAGTGTTTGCTCTGCAGTCTCTTTAGAACAGGGCCTGACATGCCTTGTAATGTGTTTATACTGTGCCTAACATAATAGGATCCAGACCTTTGACTGGGGACATGGGCTGTTGTGCCAAAAAAAAAAAAACAAACCTAGCCCAAATGTTGGAAAAAGTACCATCTTTTAAGGCCCCCAGAGATCAATAAACAACTCACTGCTGTAACCATATCAACCCCCTCCTTCAAAGGGATTTTAATTGAATCATGGAAACTTCAGACCTGTGAATGTGAGCACTTGTCTGTTAGGCATTCTGCCAGATATAAGTATATTTTGCTGGTCATTAACTGCTGTTCATAGCACAGGATTTGGACATCCAGTTTGGAGCTCTATTTAGAAACTATGCTGAGTTACTCTTTAAAACCTCTTTACCTTCACCCTGTCATAAATGATAATTTTTTCAGTTTTAAGTAGAAGAAAGTGTCCCCTTTCCCAGTAATCATGATTTGCTATCTTCCAGTTGAAATCTAGGTGAGCTGTTTGACTCGCTCCTGAAGAAAGCTATTCTATGTATAATACCATGCTCACAACTGGGATTTGAATTATTTAGAGGTGGGATGGTACATAGGACCTGGATTTTAGCCTTCTGTGTCCAGGAGGGAATTTATCCGACATAAAGGAGATAAACTATTTTCAGCTCCAGTAATACTTAAAAGTCTATCTATTTCATACCAGAAAGCAGTTTCTACGATAAAGGAATTAGCAAAATTCTGCTACAGCAGCTTCCCCAGTACAGGAGCCAGTTTATATGTCCAGAGGTTGATGTCATTATATGAGATTTCTGCTCCCCCTCTCAATGAGAGGCTGATACAGGAGAACATCTAGTACTACTCTGATATGTGATAGCGTAAATGAACAAAACAAATACAAAGTCAAAACCATAGCTGCCCAGATTGCCTGATTTAAATGTAGACATGAAGATTTTGGGTAAAGATCTTAGAATAGCTTTTTGTGAAGTGTGCAAGTCTTTTATCAGACAGTCATTTATATTACGTAGGTGCCAATCAAGGTAATGTCCTATTGATGTGTTGAAACAAATCCCATATGACAGATGGGGATCAATGGCAGAGGGGGATTAAGGATAGGATTCATCTCATTTAAGTTTAAATACCTTCAGAAGGTGATTCATTTGACCTACCTTAGGCGTCTGTCTTGGTGTGAGATGGACTGCTGTCTGCAGGTGAGATGGACTGCTCTGTGGAGCTATCTGTTCCATTCCAGTGACTGTAAGAAGTCTGAGAGTACTAGATGAGACTTTGCCAGCCAATTTATAGACACCTGACATGGGACACTGGAATTCTAAGTGGTGTGTCTAAGGCCTTATGGGGAGCCCGGGCAGTGCTGGGAATTCAGCCCAAGTTTTCTGGTTCCAAGTTAATGCAGCTAATCACAATGTGTGTTTCTGCAGAATCTTACAGTGCAAAAGAAGCACTAAGAATAAACTTGGTATCTCAGAGTCTTAATAGCAGTGAAAAGTTTACTGTCAACCCCACAGAAAGATGGGTATCTTGTCAGTAAAACTGTAGATAAAGGTCCTTTGTATTGGGAGTGACAAGATTTTACTTGCAGTTATGGGCAGTTTGAAGTCAGACTTGTCCAGTCAGTGCTGATGAAAGTGGGCTTCCCTGAGAGAAAATGCCTTATATTACTGTGAATCACAAGTGTTACGAGACCCGATGTTTCCTGAAACCGGAATATGAAAGCTGATATGGGGAGTGATAATGGCTCCAGCAGGCTTTGGATCTTGCCTGAAGCATGCAAGGAACCAGTGAGGTCTGCACAAGTGGTGGCACACTGGGCAGAGTGCAAGAATTGCCTCTCCTCTGGTCATCTGGTCTGTAAAGCTCCCAGTGGAGAGAAGAAAAGCAGCAGCTCAGGTGTTGCTAGTGTGTATTTTCCCTCTCTGAACCTGCAGTAATTTTTGCACCTGAATGAGCACAGTGCTTTTAGGGGTTAGCTTGGTTCTTCCTTGCTTGCCTCTCTGTAAATACCCAACCCATCCCTTCCTCCTTAACCTAATTCAAGGCTGTAGTTTTAGTGTAGTTTGTAAGTGAGATGAGATCATATTTTCTGAGCTGTAAGGCAAGATCTGTTTAAACAGCTTTGTGTAGTTTATTTGTGGAAATCTTCTCATATGATGCTGTCCCAGCTGTGAACCAGAACATCCTAGTAATATGTGACCCTCTTTAATTCATGGCAGCACATTTCTTTATGTGGGAATATACTGTGATTTTAAAGCTTCAGGATGTAAATGTCAAGGGTTTTTTTTTTGGTTTTTTTTTTTCAATAGATTGCTATGGTAAAAAGATGGGAATAAAATGTGCTATATTAAGCTAAAAGAAAAGCTGGCAATGTCAGGAGAAAAATAGGATGTATGTTTTAGGCTTATGTAATTTCTGCCTCTAAAAGTTGGAAATTGGCCACTGGTTCCATAGTACTGTGTACAGTAAAAATTGTATCGTCATGTTAGATCTAAAGTAAGGTTGAATCAGAATGGTCTAGAAATAAAAATCTAGTACTCTGAAAAATTATATTACAGCAAAATAGTTGTCTTGTTCACATAGATCATGAGAATTTCTCATTCTGTTCTAGCCTTCTTTCAGCAGCTAAACATGATAATTTTCTACCTAAATGAACCTTTATAAGTTAGACATCAACTATGTATAAATGCAGAACAGTACATCTAAAACCTGTCACACTGTCAGAGTACAACTGTTTTCTGTACAAATATGGAAATTGTCACTTATCTGCATTCTCTCCTTGCCCTATTTCTCCCCCATATGTTGATATTCACCCATGTGAAAGAGGCCAATTATAGTTTGGCCGTTGTATAAATAATGCAGAAGTTGTCAGTGGCAGAGAAAAATTTATGTTAGAAGACTGGGGGACTGAATAAGGAAATAAAAGCACCTTTTAATGAGGGTAGTGATCTCTGTTTCTGTATTACTTCATGTT
>VYZP01074304.1:2751-22916 GCA_013400635.1 Hypocryptadius cinnamomeus
AGCTCCCTGGCCAATTCCTTCAGGGCTGGAAGATAATAGGACCATAATGAAGGCTTGGGGGCAACAACTGCTAGTAGGATTTCAGGCTTATTTCTTGGTTTGATATAACTGTGGAGAAGCTCTTTGGTATATGTTTGGCCAATTTATAGAACAGGGAGAGATTCTGAAGATTTGCTGCTTGTTAGCAAATCTCTCTCAGGGCACCCCTCATCCTTATCTCCTGGTAGGTATTTTTATTTATTAACGCCAGTAAATCATAGAATCCCAGAATAGTTTGGATGGGAAAGGACCTTAAAGCTTATTTCATTCCACCCCCTGCCACAGACAGGGATACCTCCCACTATCCCAGGGTGCTCCAAGCCTTGTCCAACCTGGCCTTGGTCTCTTTCAGGGATGGGGCAGCCACAGCTTCTCTGGGCACCTTATGCCAGGGCCTCAGTACCCTCATAGGGAAGAATTTCTTCTTAATTCCTTATCTAACCCTGCCTTCCTCCATCTTAAGGCCACTCCCCTGAGTTCTATCCCTATAGGACCTGCACCCGCCCTTTGGGAAGCAAAGGGTGACATTCCTTAATCTCTGAGCTAAGAACAAAGCTATTACCATATTACTTTCAAAAACTGATCAGCAGCCCCAGTGATAGAGCACTAGGCAAAAAAACTTCCATCTACTAAAAAAATTGGGATGTGCTTTCTGTTTTCTGACCTACATATTTATTCAACATGTATTTTCAAGGGGCTGGTAGCACATAGCTCTGTTCCAAGGGCATCCAGAGAGTTTCCATGTCATAAATGAGCTCCAAAAAAGTTCCACAATGGATGATGCAGCATTTTTTAACAAAATTGCAGATACAGGGAGGTGGGTGCACTTCCTATTCACCTCCTAAGAGAGGAGCCAAGGGGTAAAAAAGACTCACAACTCCTGAACGGGCATGTAAAGGACATATCGGGAAACTGTCCTTGAAGGGACATTTCTTATGCCTTTCTTGTTTGCTGCCCACAGGCCGAAATGCGTGGCCCAGCTGTCATTCTGGGATGCTCAGAGGGAGAGCAATCACATAAAAGCACTGCAGACTTGACCTAAGGCCAGTTTCTCTCCAGCATAAGTTCAGCCAATCAGCCAAGGAACCTTTTAGCAAAATTCCCTACTTATTTCTCATACTTCCTCTGTCCTACCCATTGCCCAAAGCCACCCTCAAATTCTCCCTTCTTTCCAGTGTTTTTTTCCCCCAGCTTGTCCCTTCTGGTCCCAGAAGCTCTCTGGCTCTCTGTGATGTTTCCTCCCTTCATCTGGGATTTTTGACCAGTGCCCAAAGGACAAAGGAGCCCCTGTTAGCTGCACACAAGGTTGGAACACTCAATCTGCTGGTTCCAGCTCAATTCCTGCAGTAGTCTTTCCCAGGGGAACTTTACTCACCCTGGAATTGTGGTGCCCTGTAGGGACTGAAAGCTGGAACACGTCATCTCTTCTGTTGCTTTTGCCACATCTCTTGTGCTCGCCTCTTATCACCTTTTCTACTAACTTACAATTTAGTCCAGGTTGGTGCTCAGGACTTCTCCCTCTCCCATTCCAGACTTTCAGGGTGGCTAATACCAATATCCAGAACACCAGCAATTTTCCCAGCATTGTAATCCTGCTATCTGCTGCTCAATATCAACCTGAAACTGTAGAGCTGTTAAATTCAGTGTTCATATCCGGAGCTTTCTATCTACTCTCTTCTAGTCCATTCACTCAGGTTAAACTTTGCAGCCTTAACCATTTTTTAATCTACAGATTAAGGTTTTTATGCAATTCTGTAAGTGAAATAATGTCTATACAAGTCTAAAAGAATTGAGGTCCAGACTGCCCTTAAAAATAAGTGTGATTTCTGGTTTTTACGGCAGCAATATTACAAATCGACTCTCAGCAAAAGCAGGGTGAAGTTTTAGATCATTACTAAGTAATTCAGTAGGTTTTTGCTATAAATGATGTGAAGGTAAGCACTGAGTTTCGAGCTGTTCTAAAGACTTCAGCTTTATAGCTCTGTGTTAACTTTTGTGAGACCCAAAGCCAGGTCCAGGGAGCCTGTGAGGGCTGAGAGTAGGTGATACTCACTTCAAAAGACTCTTACATTTTTTTGTAAGATTATTAAATTCCTACAGTATCATTTATTTGCTTAAACAAATCACCACCCAGTATTTTGGGTTAACAAATGTAGTTTTCCTAAAAAAATAATAAAATATGTAAATAACCATTGACAGAGTGCTAGATTAATTAGTTTTTTTTAAAGAATGTGCCCTAAAACATCAGCAGCCTTCCAAAGCATTTCTGTCATTGTGCAAAGGTCAGACAACACGGGCAAGTTGCCACAAATATTTACACTTGTGAAATAAGTTTTGTGAAAGATGAGATGAATAGTTGAGCTGAAATGAGTGCCCTGGCCATGAAAACTGCTCTGAAGCAGAAAAACTTGTGGTGAAAAATTACCCAGCAACTCATTTGCAAGAGGAGGTTTCCCTTCCATCAGTTGATATCTGGGACACCCAAGCACTAGAAGATTCAAATACTTCTTCTAATAATAACTGAGTATATTTATAGATATTTGTAGACATTTTCATCCTCTGGATAAATATGCAACACTAATTCCTGTTTAGCACCAGTATCTTATGGCAGCAACTGCTGCTGATTGTAATTATACAGCTGTCAGAAGTCAGGATCAACTTGGGCTTCCCCCAGCTCCGAGCTGAGTGTAGGAAAATAAAAATCCTACTCTTAGTTGTAAGTCTATAAAGACAGGAATTCTCAGTTTGTGCATTTGATCTAAGTAACCACCCTGAGCTTTTGGAAAGTTCACAGCCAAATAAAAGAACTTGGTTCAGTTGTGGCTTTTCTCACTGTGACAGCTGGGAAGTTCTACCCATCCCTGAACTTCACAGTAGATTTGTTTTTTTAAGAAAAAAAAAATTAACAAAAGCTTGAGAAGTAATCGCCGCTCTTTCCTTATATGTGGGATCAGTTCCCTGAAACAACAACAGAACAGCAGAAGAGCTGCCTCAGCACTTGAGTTCTAAGGCAGATGAAGATTTCACTGAAGATTTCACCAAAAGTTTCACTGATTTCCCCATGCTGATTAACCAACCCAGACTCCACAGTGCAGGGGTGAGCTCATCACATCAGGCTTGCACGACAATCAGATGAAGTGTTTCAGTTCAGGAAAGGAATAAATGGAAGATAAATGTGGGACACAGCAAAATAATGAGGTCTGGCTCTGTCCTGCTTGCTTGTGAGCCCTCTTGACAGAACAGCTTTTTCCTTTGTTATGCATTTCACTAGTTCCTCCCCCCAAAAAGCTCTCTTGGATCTGGCTATGTCTAGAGTGCATGTGTGGGGAAAAACCATCCACAAATCTCCATAAGCCAGAGCCTGCCAAGCATCTGCACTGTGTGTGACATGTTCCCACTTGACAGCTCTGTCAGGCTCTCCTGGAGGCTCCTCAAATGCCATACGTCTGTCCTAGCTCCAGAGAGCAGCTCTGCTTCTGCCAGCAGGAACCAGAGGCCATTTCTGGCACCAGCTCTGTGCAGCCCCTCACTTCCCCTCCTTTCACTTGCCCTTCTTGCAGGAATGTAACTCAGTGGGTGTGACTGGGAAGGCAGAGTTCAGATCTCAACCCAGTTCCAACCCTGACAGCCGTCACTTTGTTTCAAGCTCTCCCCATCTCAGCAGTTCACTCTCAGATTCCTTCCCATGGTGTTTTCAGGCCCCCATCTAAGTCATCCTGCAACTTCTTATAATTTTTCCAGACTAAGGAGCCTCTAGACTTCATCCCACTTGCTTAGGGTTACAGCAGTCCAACTCAAAGCCAAGCCATGTCCAACATTCAGTTATAAGGGAATGCCACAATTACCATCATTTCAACAACTGGATGTTACAGCTCCTGCATCAGGGGTTAAGCCACTCTCTATTAGAGATGGAGAAAATCTAAGGTTAAAAATGCAAGATTCAGTGCACTTCTTACAGGATACTTGTCCAGCTTGTGTAGCTAAACCTCAGGCCTACTCCAGTCTGCCACATTCACTCACTCCAGGCAATTCCAGGAGAGACAAGAATAGGAATAGGCAGCTCTGGCCACACACAGTCATAAATATACAAATTATTACACAACAGAATTTGCTCAAAATATGGTGGGGAGCACCAGTACTGAACCAGTCTCTGTAAAAACAAGGCAGGGGCTGGTCTACACTGCACATCTGATCTCCATCCCACAGTACCTTGGATATCCTTTTCCAAATGCATTCCAGGGCTTTGCTGGATTTCCCTCCACCCAGTATCTTTACTCATCACACGATGCTTCACATTCATGTTCTTTCTCAGTGCTTTCTTCACCGGGTGTAGCACCAGTGTGTCCTAATTCACACCTACTTCCCAAACCCTGTGTCAGCTCTCAGCAGAAAAAATACCCAAGCATCAAGTTACTAAACAGAGGTTTTGAGCACTTGTTTAGCAAGTCACAGAGGTACACAAATGCTAAGCCTTGCAGAACCCTGCTTCCCTAACTCCTCTCCATTTCTGCTCTCATTACCAGAGCAAGCTGTGCCAGTTCTCCACCCATGCCAGTGCCTGCAACTGCCTGGAAAACTGGTGCTGCAAACCCATCCCTCAGCGGGGCAGGGGGGTCTGTCCCAGGTTACACCAATGGAACTGCAAGTCTGCAACCTCCAAGCAAATTTGGCACAAGTGGCTTAAAGAGAGAGATTGTGTGAACAAGTTGTAACACATCCCCACTTCCCTGTGCACCAAGGTCACCAGCTGGAATGTGCTGGCCTGAAGTTTGCTCTGGGAGAAACAGCCTGTGTCTGACCCAGTGAGTCACTTCATTTCACAGATGCTGCATGGCACAGTAGCTCCAGGAGCACTTGTGAGACTATGAAGGAAGGATTAAAAAGCAAGCAGTCAAAAGAACAGTTTTACTCTGTCCCAAACACAGCATCATATTTGCACGCAAGGAGAAGCCCAATAACTGGAAGAATTCCATTCGGCAGCCTAGGCACTCGTCTGGGTAGATTTGACCATCAAAGAGACAGGCTGGAAGAGAAAGTAATATTCTGATCTGCTTGTATTTATACACAGCTGAACTTTACATATGCACAGTCCTAGAGACTGAGAGTATACTAAGAGTATTTTGTAAACACTGAGATTCAAGGCTTTAAAAATCAGTTTATACAGTTTCATTTCTAATCTTTCTCTTTGCCTCATATGACCAAACACAATGTTCTCCACAGGGCTGACAGAATAGTAATAATTTTTAAAGGGTGGAAAAAATCTTGGCGTAAAGGCTACAGAATATTGCAAATTTAGACTGCTGTTTGCAAGCATTTTGAGTATTCAGTGACTATTTCAGCCAAACCAACTCAGAGGAGGGTAATTTTTTTTGCTAAATACTCTAAATGAATGGTTCATTAAAAATCTGATCTCAGTTACTCTGAATGCTTATCTTTGTGAGTACAGAAGTCACTTGAATTCACAGAGCTCTGTGTGTGTACAGAAATGTGCCCAGCTAATGGGTCTGTACCAATGATGCTTTCAAATTTGGCAGCTGTTTTACCTTGGGTAGTCTTCCCCCACCAGGAGTTTTTAATCCTGAACACCATCTCGGAGTCACTGAAGTCTGTTTCTAACCATGCACAAGGCACACACCACCATCACACCTGACATGCCCATTGTTTAGCTATCTTCCTGTTTATCACTGCTTTTAGAAAACGTCATGCAACAGCAACAAGCTGTGGCATTACCAGTGACAAGTACTCATGGCTCAGTCCCTCAGTGTAGGAGGTACAAAAACCAGTCACAGACTGATAGCTCTCATTTTGTGAACACCACACCCTTTCCTTTCCAAAGGATGAGCAGCTTTAAAAATATAGATATGCTGCATGAGTCAGGGGGATTCTCATATTTAAAAACAAAAATTCTAGCTATAAAATATGGTAGGGAAAAAGAATCTACTGTATCTGATGACTATGAGTTGAGATGTCTGAAAACAAAGCACTGGGGAATGGAGCACAACCTGTCACAACAGAATGACCAGCTGAGCAATGAGCCAGAGTCAATACACCCATTGCCAGGAAAAGATATATTTATTCTCTGAAAACATAAATTGGAATATTGGTAAATGACTAGAGCCTTTATCTCTCCTCCTGCAGAGTCCTCTCAAACATGTCAAATTTGCTACTGAAGTTACTTGGATGAAATCTCTTGGTCTTATCATTAACATCTACTTTTGGGAAAGAGTCTGACTGCAATTGTCAACAGCAATGTGCCTGGTGGCTTCAGGAGAGGCAAGATTTCACACTTGATATTCCAATCCTAACTGAATTACTTGCTTTTCCAGCAGGAATGAAGATTAGATCAAAACTGAAGTTAATGAAAGTAGCCATATTTTTATGCTCATGCTTTTTTCTTGATGGCAAAACCACTGTAAGGATTCTGATAAGCCAGCTGATGTCTCTGCAGAGATTATCTTGGAGCCCCAGCCCAAATTCACCACCCCTAGCACAAGCTGCCACAACCCTGCTCCAGAAAGGACTTGCCTTTCTCCCTGGGTTATTCATATCCCTGAGACTCATCCTCTGAAGGGTGACAGGAATTGCCTCACTCATCTCCCAAATCTGGCATGAGCCATGACTAATGCTCATGCTGTGCCCTGAAACACTGGGAGGAAAGGTGCTACAGAAATGCAAAGCAGCTTTCAGGAACAGAAACACATCTTTCACATGTCTTCCTTGTGGTCCCAGTTTATTTTGTAAACAGTCTAGTACTGTTTGGCATCAGCATCTTCTCAGAACAAACATACAAAGCTCAGAAGAAGTCTCCAAATGCAACTGATTTCTTAAATATTCATAATTTCACTCAAAAAAAAACATTTAAAAGAAGAAAAATATGAAGTAAGGGAAGGGAAGATACAGTCATGTCACGTCAACATCTCAAAGAACAGCCAGGCCAGCTGATGGAAACCAGAACCAAATTCCGTACCAGCTAGCGCAGAGCTACTCTCTAGGGCTTCTCTCAGTGGAGGCATCTCACCATTGACATTCCCAGGCAAAAAAGCCACTTACAAAACCCCAACAATTCCAAGCTAGGCAAAATCCCTTTCAGTTTCCCTCACCTTCTTCCTCAGTGGAAAAAAAAAATATATAGCGGAAAAAGAAAACCACGTGGATCAAAAATCCTCACTCATGATAAAACAAAAATTGGTACCCTAGCCAACAAATAGATATGCACTAGTTTTGAAAAGCTGAAACCAAGAAATCAGACCTGGAGAAACTGCCAGCTGATAATATCCCTTCCTCTCATCCCCTGGGGAAGTTTTTTTCCTGGATGCCCTGGCTAACTTGCAGATGAGGTGATGAGGACCAAGTGACCTTCAGATCCACGGAAAGGGCAGACAGGCCCTGTGGACACACAGCAGCAACCTATAACTGGCAAGGGCCGAAGCAGTTCAGATCAGTCCTTTCCTGTTTGGCAGAGCTGGATATCAAGGTTCTGTGCTGGTGAAACATTTCCTGGCATCCCCAAGAGCCATTAAAGTTTTCCAGAAAATTAGCAACATGAAGACCTGACAAGAAACAGAAAGTTTGAGAAGGAGAGAGGTAAACATTCTCCCCTTATTTATTTATCTTTTTAAGCAAAATGTTCAGACACAAATCTGAAGGCAGTGAGATTCAAAGGCACACAAGGCACAGCTTGATGGAAGGCAGCTAAAGGGAAATTCATGCAAGATCCTCAGCACTGAGTCAAGACCTTTCTTTGATCTCCAGTTTTCCCAAGCCGCATTCCCACATGCAGCCCACCATTTGTTTTCACTTAGAGAGGAATAATGAAAAATGCTCTGCTAGGGAAGAGCAACAAACAGGCCTTGCAAACATCATGCAGCAACAGCCAGTCAACATCAGGAAGAGGCAAAACCACAAAAGTGAGATGATGGCATCTATTACAGTGAGAAAGGCACAGCTGCTTGGGGATGCTCTGGGTATCTTTCCTCCAGGAATTTCAATGTCACCCAGATCAGGGATGGATAGATAGGGATCACCTCCTTGCACATTACTGAATCTTCTCTGTCCTAAATACAGAGCCAACAAATCGCTTCTGGCACCCTGGGTTTATCAGCAGTGAGCCATGCAGGGACTATCCTGCCTCATCCTAATTCACTTGTCAGGTTTGACAGGACCGGAGTTGCAGACAGCACAATACATCACACCATTTTGCCTTGTCATCACTGTAATTTGTATATTTTCTGCCACCTTTTTTGTTTATTAGCGCACATAATTATGCTCTTTGCCGTTTTAGGGACTACTGTGCAACAACTTCATGATTTGCTGTTTCCTTATCCGTGGAGCCCCAGCCCCACCAATGTTCTCAACTCCAGTTTTGTTTGTTGGCATCTGGCACAGCATATGCTGACGTCTCACAGCTATTGTTCCAGACTCTGCACATTTACAGTTACCATCAGTTATTCACAATAGGCTCTGAAAAGTTTCATCACAACAACTAGAAATTCTTCAAATCCTTTAAATTAAAACTCACCATTTGGAATATCTGCATGCCTAGGCTTGCCTTTCTTGGTCACCCAATACATTAGCAAACAGTAGTATCATTTATCCAAACACTCTGGGTAGCTGGTATCACCACAACCCTAATGAATGCATCAAATCCAGCTTGCGGAACAGTTTCAATTATGTCTTTCATTTAGAACATTTCTGAAAATGGCCATTAGATTTACTTTTGCAATGCAAATGTGGCTAAGCCCAGGCACACCGTCCCTCCACCCCCAGTTCTCTGTGAATGCCAGGTGCATGATCCACACCCCTACTGCATGTTCCTCACCCTGTGGCCCTGGGCCCTGGCCAAAGGCAAGGAGTGCTCCCAGGTTAACTGCCTTGCAGTGCCGCTGCTGGAGGAGTAAACAACACCAGCAATCAGACTTGTAAGCTCTGCGGTCACCAAATGCCATAATTAGCAGGGAGGGGTTTCCACACCTCCTACTGACAGCAAGATCGAGTCCTGTGTTCCTGGCCATGCTAATGAAACAGTAAAGCACATAAAGCACATTATGAAGTGGTTTAGGGTGAGCCATCGAAACACAACATGCAGGTAATGGCTCTATCCAAAAAATCCTCTACTACAGCACAGCAGGTCCTTGCATTCACAGATGCACTTACCTGGAGGAAGGACTTTATGGTTAATACTTATTTCTCACTTAAAAGTGTGAATTAACTTCTTCTGATAAAGCAACACTGTCCCATACAGGTTTAATAAATTCGAAGTTCAACTAGAGGGGAAAGTTTTGCACTGTGAACAGGGTGTGCAAATGGCCTGTCCACAGATAAACATGTCTGTATGTGACTGCAATAAAACACCTTTCTTGGTCTTGCACTAGCACAGGGAGGTGGGAGGGTCGTGGTGCAGGCAGCTACCTGGTACATCCCTGCTGGCTGGGACCCCTCCCTTCATTTGGGTGTATGCCTTAGACACAGTAAAAACCACACAAACAAACTTCAGGACATCTTTGGTCAGTTTCTGCATACTCAGACATTCAAAACCATCCTGGACATGTTCCTGTATCACTTACTCCAGGTGATCCTGTCTTGGTTGGGGGGGGTTGGCCCAGATTATCTCCAGAGGTCTCTTCCAACCCCACCATCCTGTGACAGGAGCAGCCCTGGCCTCACTACAGCACATGCAGAGCCACTGCAGGCCCCAGCATGCTGCCAGCTCCATCCCTTCTCCTGCCTCTGGATCAGCTCCAGCACCTCACACATCCCTGAACCCCAAACGTACCTCATCAATGTGTATAAATATATAAAGAGGGGGTGCTAAGAAGATGGACCAGGCTCTGCTCCATGGTACCAGCAACACAAGAGGAACAGGCAGGAACTCATGCACAGGAAGTTCCAGCTGACCATGAGGAAGAACTTCTGCCCTGTGCAGTCATCAAGCACTGAACAGATTGTCCAGAGAGGGTGTGGAGTGTCCCTCACTGGAGATATTCCAGAACCATGGACACAATCCTGTGCCCTGTACTGTGGGATGGTCCTACTGGAGAGGGGACCTAGGACCTGATGACCCTCTGTGGTCCCCTTCAGCCTCAGCCATCGTGGGATTCTGTGAAATAACCCCAGAACCTTCACAGTCCCATGCAGCTCTCACTCCCTCCCCCTCTTCTCCTGGCCCCAAGCCAGGCACACCAGACAGTGTTTTCCCACACTGAGGAGAAAACATTTCCCTGTGCCCAGACCCACACCTTCCCATCACCGGCAGCCCAGCTGAGGTGGCTTTGGTCCCAGAATCCCAGAGTCATTTCGGTTGGAAAAGACCTCTGAGACCATGGAGTCCACCCTGTGACCGATCCCCACCTTGTTACCCAGCCCAGCTGAGGGCCACTTCCAGTCATTCCTTGGACAGCACCAGGAACAGGGACTCCACCACCTCCCTGGGCAGCCCCTTCCAACATCTAGTCACCTTTTCTGTGAAGAAATTCCTCCTGATGCCGGACCTAAACCTCCTCTGGTGCAGGTTAAGCCTATGTGCTCTCATCCTGTCGCTGTTCCCTGGGGGCAGAGCCCGACCCTCAGCAGGCTACAGCTTCCTGCGAGGGAGTGGGAGAAGGGGACACGCTGCCCTGCCTGCCGGAGCCAGCATCCTGAGCTCCCTCCTCCGTGTCCCCCTCACGACCACCCCGACACGCAGCCATCCTTCGGCCCCGTCATCCCTCCCTTCATCCACCTATCCCTCTCTCCATCTCTTTCTCCCTCCCTCGGCCGCCGCCTCACGCCCGCCCTTCCCGGCGTCGGGGCGGAGCCGGCGGCAGCAGCAGCGCGCATGGGCCCCGCCGCCTGTGCCTGAGCCCGAGCGGGGGGCGTGTGCCGGACGCGGATCCCCCTCGCCGGGCCCTTGGCGGCCCCTTCCCGGCGGCTCCTCCTTACCTGCGGCGGCCGCGGCCATGGCGCTGCGGGCGGCGGGACGGGGCTGCTGAGCGGCGGTCGGGGCGCGGCCCCGCGGCGGCGGAGCGAGGTGAGCGCGGCCAGCAGAGGGGAGGGCTGAGGGGACAGGTCGGCATAGCACCGGCGGTCGCGATAGTGTCGCGACAGCGCCCTGCAGGTCGTGAGGGCGGCGCTGGGGTGGGTGATGGCGCGCGCGCTGCGGCCGCTGCCGCCATGGGCGGGAGAGAAAAAGGAAAAAAAACCCGAATAAAAGCACTCGTGGGTTTGTCGTGGCGGGGCTTTGTTCGTCCCGGGGCTCCCCCGCTGCCCTTCCCTTTCCCACCCCTGGAGCTCCGCCCGTGTCGCTGGGGGTCTCCCAGGTGGGCGAATTCTCCTGTGGCCAGGGAACAATCACTGGCGAGAAGGGATAATGGGCATTTCAGCCCATGCGTGCCATCCCCGCGTGGGGCTCGGCGTGGGGACGCGGCTTTGTGCCGGCTCCATTGTCCTGCTGCCCTTTGTGCGGCTGCTGCGGGCACGCAGGGTTCGTGTCCGGGGACGGCCCTCAGCAGGGACGGGGTGAGCAGCGCCCAACAGGTGCTGCGTGTGCTCGCGGAGGTGGCTCATCCAAATTATCTCGGTGAGCTTCCCGCCCAGTTGCAGAAGGAGGTGAGCGGTGGATGCCGGAGTGAGGTTTATAGGGAAGGATCCATAACACTTCTGGGCTTTGAGTGAGCAATGGCAGCTTGGGAAGAAGGTAAATGAACCTTTGAAATTCACACGTGTGTACCCACCTGTGGTGCTGGTTTTTTTGCAAACCGTGTGTCCTGTCTTGTTCTCCCTTGGGAATCTGTCTCCTGTGGCAAACGGCTGCTCCAGACCTGATCGAGGGCTGCTGGATTGTTTGAAGGTGATGGGAACGAGTCACTTTTTGTTTCTTCTCTGTCCTTTCCACGTGAGATTGTGCAGAAAACAGCACTTTGGACAGAGGCTTGGACAGCCTCCGTGGGCGCCCAGTTTGTTGTGTTGGTTGGTCCTGGCGCTGGGAAGAATGCAATTGAGAGGAATAGGTGGAAAGGCAACAAGGTATAAGCTTAAAATATGCTATTTAATTTCAAGAAACAGCTGTAAGTGTGTAATCCAAAGGTGACCAAGCTTTCTTCTTTGAAATTAACTGAATGAGTTGGTTTCCAGGATTCTTAAAATCTATTTCAAGTGTTTAAGGTTGGAGCTTCTGCAGGATAGGGACAAATATCTTGCATGTGCTTATCGAGAACGTGTGGTTTCTTTTGCACTGCACAGATGTCTTTTCATTCTAAAATCAGGTTAGCCTTGAGTGAGCCATTTATTTTGACTGGTAAGTAAAATATTACATATTCTTTATGATAAAAGAGCAGTAAATAGTTCTTGTGCTTGGACTGGTTTGCTTTCATGAAACTTATCGGAGCCTTACCAGGGTGCGTGCATGTGGAGCTGATGGGTTTGTAGTGTTTGAACACATTGGAGCCAGCTGCAAGAATCGAAATTCTAGTCATTTGAGAGCATATGGTGATAGAGATAATAAAGTGGGGGAAAATGGGGTCAGTCTGGCAAAATGCAAAACCTGTTACTTAGAGAAACAGAACCGAAAGTGTTACTGTGGTATTAATGCCATGTATAATGTACAGAAGAAATATTAGTTCATTGCCAGAAGCAAATTATTGGCCAATCTTTCAGCTTGTGGTCTTAATCTGGGGTTTGTTTTTTTGAAGTGCTCTTTTTTCTTCAGAAATGCAACAAATACATCTGAGGGAAGTTAGCAGAAATATCATCAGGGTTTAGTTTTTGGGTTTTGTGTCCAGTTTGTGGCTGGATGTTGCAGTGGTTTTGTATCACTTGCTGCTGCTAGGTTGTGAAATACCAGGATCACAGCCCTTAACAATCTGTTTTCTGTAGTGCAAAGCGAGGGGAATGATGATCATCATGTTCAATTTAAGGGGAATGACTGCAGTGGTGACTTACTGGCTGGAGAGAAGATCCCAGAGGGCGTGGAGGAAATCCAACAAAAAAGGGGAATAGTGCTACTTTGGCCATTTCCCCCCTGGGCTTCTGGTTCTTTTGTGAACTTCTGAAAAGGAAATGTCATTTTGCTGTCTGAGTGCATTGTTTTGCATGAAGTGTCAGACCACATTATGGGGATGATTCCAGTCAACTTCCCCCATTTCAAAACAAACACGTCAAATACTGTAATATATTTGTACAAAAGCTCAGTGTGTTTTGCAGGATCCCAATGTCCATATTTCCAAAAATAAATTATGTTTTTCATACTTTATTATGGCTAGAATAGTTTTTGTAGGAGAGAAGAATTGAGATGGGTTCTCTTGGCCTTTGTGAACTGCTCTCCACCAATAAGAGGAACATTTTGGCCTTTTCTTGAACTGGGGGATTATTTTCATTTGCATTTCCTCAAAATATTCTTCCCAGTAGTTCTGATTCCAGTGGCTGTGACCAAGGCAAGAGCTATTGTCTCTCCTGGTGCCAGGGTAAGGACAGAAAGGGAAGAAGGTGTAGGTAAATTTGTAAAGTTTGGCTGCAGAACCAAATTGATCCTGTGGGACTGTGAGCACAGGTGGCCTCCTCCAGGTGTGGTATCCACAGGGCCACGTCCTCTCCCACGTGTGCTCCTCACCTGCAGCTCCTGGATCTGGATTCAGCCTTCGCTGTGCAGCAGCAGCAGCAGCACTGTGTACCAGCAAGGCTGATGAGCTTGCTGCTTGTATGGGTTTGATGATGGGCCAGGTAGGTCCAAGCTGAAGAGGATCCTGAGCCATTCTTCCCCACCAGACTCGTGCAGGAATTTGAATTTGAGCACATTGTGAGTCTGTGCTTCCAACAGTGGAGATAGTTCCGTGTTTCTGTCCGGCTCTGGTAGCTGCTCTTTGGATATCTGATATTGCAATGAAAGAGAAACAGATTGCAGTGTTTATCAACTTTTAAAGTCCATAACAGCTTTCCTTGAAAAAATCAGTTATTTTGGTATTTGGGGTGAGGCAGGTCAACAAGTCTGGGCAGTCGGAGCATGTCGTTTCCCAGTGATTTCTATTCTTATGCTAATCCTTTGAGCAGGCTGGCTGAGCGCTGTTGGAGAGGAGGGGTGTGCACATCGAGGACACTAAAGAGAAGCCATTTTTGCTACTTATTGTTATGCAGATTAGGTTTTCCAGCCAACCAGAATTTGGAGAATCGCATAACCCGAGGATGTGATGCTGTGGGTCAGGAGTAATTTAGCAATTCTAACCCGGTTTGGCTGAAACTGTTCCTCTTTAATATTAATTTGAGGGTTTTTGTTTGCTTTGCTTAGGTTTTATTTTTGTAAATCTGTATTGTAGCTGAAAAGTTGTTATCTTTGCTGCTGAATTAAAGTTGGAAAACTTCAGTTTTCAGTTTTTAATTGTGATGGGTAAGAAGTGTAGGAAGGCAGCAAAACTGAGTTGCTTGTTTGAATCCTTGTTCTGTTTCTGTGTGTGCCTTGCTGTGTTTCTCCCACACTGTCTGCGAGCCCTCAATTCCTGCAGTGCTAAAGATTTTAGATATATATAGATTATTGAGTAGTTTGTGCATGTTCCTAGGGAGGTATGTGTGCCACTAGAAACCAGGTAAAAGATGTAAATCTCACTCACAAGATTTCCTTGCTGTATATTGGTTTTCCAAGATTGCTTTAGAAATATGAGGTACTGGAGAAGTCTGAAGGAGATGCTCCAAGTTAGGATTTTGTTGCACAGAATAGGAAACTGCAGCTGTTTGTGGCCTCTTTGTGTAATATCCCCAATAATATATGGGATTTCTGCAGTGCAAAGTGCTGGGGCTGTTGAGCATGTTAAGAAGTCTCTGGGTGTTTATTTCAGTGGTGTTTTGTGGTTCTGAGGTCTGCACTCAATGCAGTAGATCCGCTTATCCATATTTGTGTGTAGTGTTGGATTCTTTGGAGGTGTGCAAAATAATTAAAAACTGCCCTTTAAACTATTTAGTAAATTGGATTTGCTTTGCCAGCAATGGAACAGGAAGTTAATCGTGTTTAAGCTGATGTTGACTTTTCCAATCTGATTTTCCCTGGGAAGAAACTTTACTACCTAGTTGTTAAATGCACAGTTAATTACCTGCTGATTGGTTAAGCTGATAAACCAATGCTACCAGGTTTTCTGTAATCAGGTTGGTAAATGTGCCATGTATGTGCTTCCTCTTGCTATTGTCTTGCTTTATGGTTAAACCCAGTGTTAACTCTCATCTTGCTCACGATTTGAATGTATTTAGTATTGTCAGGTGATGATTGACACTGGAGTTACCATTCAATGGATGTTCTTGCTCTGTGCTTGAGTTACACATGTGTAGTTCTGGAGTTCATAGTGTCATCTCTTAATATTCTATGAGAATATGGCTCAGCAGCCTTTAACCCATAGTTTAGAAAATAAAATATGTCTCCACTTTTTAAGATAGTTGTTGTAGGCACCTTTATTGTCTTTCAGTCTTGTTTCAGTAGCTATGTTGCAATATTTTGATTGTGTCCTGACACGGTATGAGGTCAGTGGTTGAAGTAATAGCTGTGCATCTGTTACTGATCAATGAATCATTCACCCTCTTGGTCATCTCAGTTACTTTTGCTGATGAAGAAGCTGCAATTGCTGCCCCTCCATCCCGTCCCTGGTGTGCCTGGGGCTTTTGCCTGCCCTCATCTCAGTACTGATGTCTGTGGGTAGAATACATTGATTTTTAGTGTATCCATTATAACTCATTGAGAATCAGAGAGGAACTGGAGTTTCTCCAATTTCCACCATTAATTCATTAAACCAGGACTGCAAGCACTTTGGAGCCTGGCTTCCTATGGATTTCAGGGTAAAATTAAATTCTTCAATATCCTTGAGGTTTTTTGTTGGATGGAGAGACACTTGGTGAGCCACAGTTGTGGCCTTAGGTCTTCTGGTGGCAGCTCTTCCAATGGGTGAAGTGCCTTTAAGATATGTGGATGAAAGGTGGTTTGCTAAAAGCTTTTTCATCCCTTACTGGGAGATTGAGGAAATTAGTTTTCCCAAAAATATCTTTGATGGCAAGGTGTTAGGTTATGTGTGATTTGAAAATTCTTGCTTCTTACAGAAAGACATATTTAATTCTCTGTGAATTTTGTTATCTGAGAGATATTTATTACTGACTAAAAACATTTCTATTAAAATATTTAAGTTGTTATGCTTTTCCCCCCCCTCTTTAATTTCAGTAACAATGTTTCCTTGCATTTGGACAATGAACTTTCTGGCCTCGATACTCAGGATGCTCAAGGTGTCTGTGAGTTCTCTAGGGAAAAAGAGATGATGCAGTGCTTTGTGTTTTGAAAACAGTTTGGTTTTTTGGTGCCAGCCTAAAACGAAGAAGTTTTCCAAATCTAAATGTTATAATTTGGCCATATTCTTACAGACTTCACTAAGGCATAAGCGTGGCTATTATGAAGAATGTAGCTGGACAGCCCTGTTTGTGCACAATTTTAATTGCTGCAAGAGTCTTTGAGTGTTTGCTGATATTTACCCTTTTCCTCCTTGTTATGATTCATGAATGTCTTCATTAGATTTCATAATAGCAGCCTTGTGCCAGGCCTTTTGTGTTTGTGTTTTACAAGAAGCATCTCTAGAGTCAGCTCCTGCCTGCTGGGAACAATCAGTCTTTTGACAGGGTGATTTCAGTAGTTTTTAAAATTTATTTTGACTTCAAAAATACTATTATCTTGGTTGATAATGCACCTTGCTTGTTCTTCCCCCCAAATCTACATAGCAGCAGATACAATGTGGTGGAATCTTTACAAATTTTATCAACAATTTGCATATCAACTTTTCATGGACTATGAATACATTTCAGTAGCTGCTTTCCATAACTTGCCCTTATGATTATCATCTTATCCCTTACATTCTGTCTGGGATAGAAGTGAAAATTGCTGTTTGGGTATCGTGATTTGTTGTTAATGCTTATATACATGTATTTATAATGTATGGATGATGATACCACTTTTGTACTAAAATATAAAATGTAGGTTTTTTGTAAGACTCACAAATGAATGAGCAATAGCTATAAATATTCAGGTAAACCAAAAAGAATTCTTTGGCACAATCTGTAAACCAGAATGTGTTGCTCCTTCCTCGCTTCTAGGAATCTGCAGAGGTGTAATATGTTCACTGAAGGTTGAATCAGTAAGGAGTACTTGATTTTTATTTCAGCAAAAGTTCTGATAACTTATTTTTGGAAGTGTAAATGACATTCCATAGTCGTCCTGTTGCATGATGCACAAGGCAAGCTTCAGACGTAAAGTTCAGTCATTGGTAACTGCTGCAGCTTATTTCATTGAAGAAACAGGAACAAAAGTTTGTTTGTAACCACTCTGGAACTGAGAACAAAGGCTGCAGGGACCTTTGAACCCTTGTGGCTGTGCATCTGAAGGAGGAATTGTTCAGGAATGGGAAGAACTGCCAGAAGACCAGGGATTTGCTTTTCCCGACAACTTTCTCCAGCAGTGTTCAATGACTGCATTTAAAGCAGACCAAAAAAAAAAAGTTGGTTAATTGGAAGACTCCCTTACTTATTCTTCCCACCGAGCTCTGATTTGATAATCAAGCATGCTGGGATGGTTATTCTTACCTTTTTTTTCACCAAGGCAAGCTTTGAACAAATGAGTGTGTGTGCTCTCTTTTTTGGGAGAAATCTTAATGATTGATTGCATCCTTAAACATTTTGTTCTCTCTCAAATGTTCTGTGCTAGAGATTCTGGCGTGTGAAGCAATTTGTTTCCCCTGCTTCCTGGTGCTGTTCTGACTTCACAATTATTTTTCATTCACTGGTAGCTGTCTCCTCAAGGAAGACGGTAGGAAATTATCAGTGTTCTGAAGAAATTGTTACTTCTTTGCAAAATGTGTTGACTGGCACATTGGGTCTCCAGTGGGTTGTCCGGCATGAAGGTTCTGCTGCAGGCAACGATTTGTGTCTTATCATTCACCTTCATGAATTTTACAAGGCTTAAGCAGAGGATGGGCTACACTGGATGAGCAGATTCTCCAAATTGCTTCAGCAGAGGGAGAGAAACCACAGTACTGAGGGTTTATTATTTTTCCTTGAGTAGTGAACATAACACACCAGCTGGAAGAAACAGAGTTGTTCATTTATATTTCTCATCCTGGACATGCAGCTCATAAGTGTGCTCAGGCATGCATGTAATGTGAGTGTCTGTCCCTCTTTCTCCTGCTGGAGAAACACTCTGTGCTGCTCTGCAGTTCTTTGGACAGAAGGGAGAAGCTGGGTTTGCCCCTTAAGAATTGAATTAGGTGCAAAACAAGCGGAGGCATGGAATGAGACCTGGAATCTGATTGTCTTTGTGCAGTCACCCTTGGAGAGGATGCTTCACACCAGTTTGCAGCCAGGTGATGTTTGTGGCTGCAGCCACCTGAGTGAGAGCTTTTCTCGGGGGTTCCCTGCATACCTTGTTCCCAGAAAAGCACAGAAGGAATTGGGAAAGCTCCTAGCCATTGGGTATGATTTTGCTGACAGATAAGTATTTTAAACAGTGATTCCTCTTGCTGCTAGAGAGAAAAAAAGAAATCCATTTCTTTTAAATTATCAGGGGCCTCCAGTCCTTCACCCCTTTTTCCTTTTCCCTGAGGGATGCACACATGGAGTGGCACTCAAGGTGAGGCTGTTGTACATCCTTGTCGTGTGTTCAGCCTGCCTTTTCAGCTGTCCTGAATGACAGCAGCTCTCAAATGTCTTGTCTTAGTTCTTAAAACTGTTGATCTCTTTCTAACTTCTGGCTGCAGTTTCTGTGAAATTAGGCTGAGCTGTGGGGAAATTCAGCTTTGTAAACCTGGTTCCCAGGAGCATGGGAAAAATGTGTGGTGGTTGCCCTTGTCTTTGAAGTTCTTTAGGGGATATGAATTGGTTGTCACTGTGCTCTTGACTTTCTCCCCTGTTAAGATATGCAGCAGCTTGAGCTGCTCAAGTAACCTACGTTCAGTCATCCGTACACAGAACAATTGCCAATTGCATAAGGAAGCCAATACACCCGTGGCTATTTAGTTATGTAGCCATATTGTATTAATTTAAGAAGAATGTAACTGTCTGGAGTGCAGCTTAGCAGCTTTCTTAACAGTTTCACCTAGATTGCAAGAAAACTTAGTTCTGTGATTGCATCCTATGCTAGAGGTACTCTTTGCATTTCCTGTTTGGCAAATGCCAGGGTTAACAATTAAACCACAGTTAACATCTACGATTAAAACTGGAAATGAAAACATATAGATTGGTGTTTTAGAAAACTTAATTTGTCAGTTCTTATCTCTAGCAAACGTGTGGAGGAGGGATGCCATATGGCTGCTAAATATAACTCAACTTGCTCCTGAAAGCAGTTGAAAAAGTACAGAAGTTCACAATCTGGTATCCGTGTTGTTAATAAGAATGTGCTGCAGAATTGGAGTGCAGACTACGGTAGTGGGAAGAGAGCCAAAAGTAATCCAATGAAATGTAAGTATTTCCTGTGATAGGTGATGGGGGCTGACACACTGGAGAGGTGCTCAGCATCCTGCAGACTCTGGACCCTTTCTTAGCAGTGTCTGTGCAGTGGAAGGGTGGCAGGAGCTGCCCAGTTACACCAGTTTTCTGCTCACCACCCTCGCAGTCCAACAGCTCCTATCCTTGTTTGCTTTAAATATTTGCGCTGCTGCAGCCCAGTGCTGGGCTGGTGGAGAACTCGATCTGCTGGAGCTGTGTGAATAAGATCAGGAATACAGGGCTGTGGTGGCAAGGCTTGAGAGTAGTTATTCACAACTTGGAATACTGTTTTTAAAATTTTTCATTATACTAATATTTGTGGTTTTTTGTGTGGATATACTACCAAAATACATGTGATCTCATGTTTTAAGGATACAACTATAGTTGAAATATGGCAACATTTCTAGTAAATATTTTCAAATTGTATCTGTGCATGCATTTGAAGGAAGTTAGTCATACACCGTGCAATGGAGTATTTCTATGTATTTTTGTGAAATACTTTGATTGTGAAATACTAATCTATAAAGGAGATTAGTCATTTTCTGATGGGAAAACCTGTGAAGAAAGTAGAGGAGCTCCAAAATACTTGTGATTTCCTCCCCCTCCAAAAAAAAAAAAAAAAAAAAAAAAAAAAAAAAATAACCCACCCTCCCAAATTGTCTTTC